>JAKNSH010023268.1:0-13024 GCA_027790015.1 Cymbopogon flexuosus
GGTGAAGATGAGGACGGCAATGGCAGCGAAGCGGGAGTACAGGAGGATGGAGGTGGGCGAGGACGGGACGGAGGAGCTGGACGAGGTGGAGTGGGCGCACCGTGCCGAGGCGCAGATGCAGCGGCGCCGGCGGGGACTTTGATAGCCTCCATGAGGCATGTGCTTTATTGGACACCTACACATGCTATGTGAGCTATCATATATACTCATACTTTATACGCTCATGTTTTTCTGTCTGTGGTATGAGATAGTGTCCACTTGCTCACTTGTATAGTACTTGCATGTATTATACATGTATCATGCTTTTGTATCCTGTCTAGCATGCTTTTTCTTGTACTTGTTTCGGTTAGCCAAAATAATTAATTTTAAAAAGGATTATTCACTCTCTCTGGTCCGCCATCTCGCCCTTACAGGAGGCCCGGCCATCCGGTTGAGGATGTGATCATCTTGGTGGGACGCTTCCTGCAGCAATTTGGCGAGGTTGCCAATGGGCATGTAGTCATAGACCAGCAGCCGGACATCCGGCGGAGGCCCGGCATATTAGCCACGGAGCACAGTGAGGTTCGTGTGCTTCTTTCCTGAACGAGCCCTCATCAATCACCACGGCACTATCAGCAGATGTGGAAGGAAGCCGCAGAATTGCCGTCACCACAAGCCTTGAACAGTAGGCCATGGCGGTCTCGGCTGAGCACATTCTCGTCGTCAAACTGGTGGGTTGCCTCAACCCTGTCAGCGTAAGTGACCCTTGAATTGAACATAATTAGCTTCGGCTGGCTGACACAGTTCTCCGTGCTTGTGCCACCCAATGTCAAAACATTATCAGGATCTCTATTCATGTATTGTCATGTCATTTGTAAATATATTGTGCAAATATTATGCTTGAAAATATTTACATTGAATTTATACAAAATATATATTGTCAAAAAATCGGATTGATTCTTGTGTCATTTATGTTGAGGGCATTTCTGTCTTTTCAACCAACACTTAACACCGTTAAATTCACTTCACAGAACATGGGCAACTGGTGCCTTTAGATTCAAAAAATAGAGGCAAACGAGCAAAGTTTAAGAAACGAGGGCAAACGAGCAATTAGACTCCAGAATAGAGGCAGTTGCGCAATTGGCCCTTTTCCCTTCCCTCTCGGTCGGTCCGTCCGTGGACTTTATCCCTCCACGCATCTTCAGTGTGTCTTCACCCATCGCTTTCTTCCGTCCAGCTTCAAACTGCCTAGGCAGTTGCCGCAGACCATGGAAGAGCAGTGGATCACCATGGAAACTTGCTGGGCCTCATCTAGCTTTTGCGGCAGTTCCAGCAACCGCTTCTCCCCGTAGCCGCGCCACCACCACCCCTCTTCCCTCTCCCTTGGTCTGCTCCTCTCCATGAAGCACCACGTCGATCTTTGCCACTGCGCCGATGTGAAGCCGGGGGCTCATCTCCGCTACAAGTTCGCCACCTCGCCGCCTCCGGATCCACGACCGTGGCGACGTCTCGACGTCCGCTTCCGATGACGTCACCGCGAATCCATCATCATTCTCCTCTTCCTTTGCCTCCACATATCGCCGCTGCCGCAAGGACCCAAACTAGTTCCTAAAGCACGGTGTGCGGGGCCTCTCTGCGCGACACACGAATAGAGGAGCGCAAACCTCAGCGTTGTGAAAGAACGGGAGGAGTGCACACCTCTACGTTGTGCAAGCATGGGACAAGCGTCGGCATGCCCGCGCTGGCGACCGGGGAGACGAAGAGAGTCGACCGGGGAGACGAAGAGAGTCGACGGCGCTCGCTGCTTCCATGCTGGGGACAGCGCCAGCGGCAACATCGCGCACTACTTCGCTTGTCGCTACGCATTGGATCCTGCCTTCCTCACTAATGTCCGTCTTGCTGGCCTCGTCACGATCCAACAACCCTTCTTTGGCAATGAGGAACCCACACATGCTAAGTTGCGGCTCATCGGCGTACATTAGTTAGGGATGGAGAGCGCCGAGTGTACCGATGCTCTTCCCGTTCGTGTGTACACACCGACGCGAGACACCGATGTGGGTAGCTACACAAGGCGATAAGAAGACGAACAACCGACGCCGTTCCCTTTCCGTTCTCCTCGTCAACCCTTTCTCCTCTAGTACATAGGTTGGACGTCGGTCTTTTTCAGTACAATGTCAGCATCCGTTTGTTTTATTATTGTTTTGTTTCTTTTTTGAGTCCGTGTCGAAAAGGAAGGGCATGGAAGGGCGGACAGAATTTGTGGTGGAATTATTAGGTAGAGATTTGTAACGAGTCAAATTCATTCTTTTACGGTACGAGTTAAATTCATTTTTATATTGAATCGAATAACGTTTTGAACAATTAAAAATGTGGGTTTGTTGCTTAACTTAATGTTTTTTTAAAAACTGTTGTCTGTATCCGACTCGCATGTATCTAATATTTATTCGTATTTGTAACGAGTCAAATTCATCTTTTTTTTTTGACTCATATATTTTTTTGACAATACGAGTCAAATTCATTTTTATATCCGATACTAATGAATATCCAACTCTGAAGAAAAATAGAAATAGCCTAAAAACAGATACGCTAATCTTCCTGCGGCGCAAGCTTCGAGGGGAAGGGAAGCAGAGGACGACGGAGGCAGGCTCGCTCGAAAGGAGAGGAGCAGGCCAGGCTCCCAGCGCGTCGCCGCCGAGCACAACGCCGTCTGGATTCCCCCACACGCCCCGTCAGCCGCCAGTCGTCTACTCGTCTCAAGGTCCGGTCCCTTCCTTCCTTCCTTCCTTCCTTCCTGTGCGTAAGTGATTGCTTGCTTGGATTGGATTGATTCCGCCGAGCTAGGCTCATAGGGTTCTGTTTTTGTCCTCAATCGAGAACACCCGTGTCCTTCTATGTTTTCTCCGTTTATATTACTTGTGGTCCCAAAAATCGGGAATGATGTGCGCCCATGAGATTCGTTGATGATCGGATGATTGTTTCATTTTTTTTCCAAGTATATGCAAACTATATTGTGGCAGTTGGCCGTGGAATGCATCTGTTTTGCATTAGCTTCTTGTAACTTGCTGTTTAATCCAACTATCCAAGAACTTGTAGTGCATTTGGAATAGGTGTTTGTATTGTGATTGGTCCAATTTTATTTTGGTTAAATATCTGGAGTTTTTGTGTGTGGCGGTGATCATCCCAAGTTACGTGGATCGCTTGCTCAGCATTTCAGTCCGTCGGTATCCAATCAAGTGGTGATGTTTTGCTTAGTTACATTTGTTGTGCTTTGTTATCACTTCCTGAATTGTAGAGAGTTGGATTTTCTTTACATATAAGCCTGGCTTTTTAATCTATCACTATCAGGCACAAATGATAATCTTCTTTCACTTCGTGTATGGATCTAATGCTGGTTTTCAAATAAGTTTGTTAAATTTAGCATACTCCTGACAATTTGATCTGTTTTGATGTTTTTTTTATATATATTTTCACTAAGGGATCCTGTTGTCAGTATTGCATTGCTTGTATGAAAGAACAAAAAACTATACACTTGTTCAGCAAATCCAGGGTTGTGAGGAACATACACATGTTGAAATCCTAGAGTTTTCAGGAGTATGTGTAAATAATAATTACTGAGATATGATTTTCTGGAAATGTCCAGTTACAGAGACTATTTTCTGGATATGTATGTTTGTGTAGAGCATCTGATGTCCATCTCTTAGGCAAGTTAAGGAGCTTCTATATTTATCTATTACTGGAGAACTTTTCATATTTTTAAGGGCTTATATTTTCCTTGAACTTACTGGGAACTACTCATAAGTCTGTGCCTTTTGTTTTGAAGTCAGATGTAAAGAAGGTAGTTTAGTATATCATTGTTGTGCACTGTCAAGAACCAACACTAAAATAACTGGATTCTCTCATAGTACTGATCTGAAAACATAAGATCATATTGACCGGCTTCTGTCATTGTGCTTCTGTCATTGTTCTGTTGACTCGATATGTTTCTTGGCTGATTGAACTTAATAGTATTCTTTTGCTATCCTTTCTCCTCATTCTCTTATATTGGACTATTTCTCTCTGGTTGACAGGGAGCATGGAGGGTTCTAACTTGAAAGGTTTGGTGGATGACAAAATTGTCATGAAGATGGGCAAGGCTGCAGGCTTCGGTTTAGCTTTTGGCAGTGTGTGTGGTGCGCTAAGTTCTATGCTGCATGATGGGCCTCAGGTTGGCAGTAACGTCAAGTATCCCCAGCTGATCAGAACTACCAAGGTGTGTGGGCATTGGGCAGCATACTTAGCGGTTGCTGGAGCTACATTTGTAGGCGTCGAGCAGGCTCTTGCAAGGTACAGGATGAAGAAGGACATCGTTAATGGTGCTGCTGCTGGTTTTGCTGCTGGTGCTGTTTTCGGTTACAGAGGTAAGACATTTATTTCTTGCTCCAGTTGTTATTCCTAGCCTGAACTTACAATAAAAATAAACTCCTTTGTGATATATTTGTGTTTGTGTGATTTGTTGTCGATGATATTTTAGTTGAACTTTCTCTGTTGATTTCTTACCACCGTTCCCACAATTATCTTTGGTGCTGGGGTCATCATATTTCAGAAATTTCTTATCTGCATAGTAGAAATTACCTTCGAGCTATGTAGGGACTTAATTTCTCGATTAATTTAATTGCATTGGTTGCACTTCTTCATAATAGAATCATGTGTGTTATCAGAAGGTCTAGGATGCTATTGTACCACATGAAAAAATTCAAGATGAAACATTAGGCGATGCTTTACTGCAAATTTTGATACAGTTACACATAATGGGAAGGGGGCCACTTGTTGACTTATTACTCTGTTACTGTTCCCCTTCCAATGATGGTTCTCATATGTGTTGTCCCCTTTGTGCATTACACAATTAACATCTTGTTCAATGAAGTAATATACTAACTTGTCAATCTGGCATTGTTGCTTTTGTGCAGTTGGGAGCTTCCGGACAGCATTCTTTTCAGGGTCAGCACTTGCCTTGACATCTGTACTGCTGGATGTCACCGGAATGAAAGATGAAGAAGAAAAAGGCAACCACTAGCCACCCTGTGAAATGGAAGGTGTTGGGGGTGGAGAAGAGTTTCTTTTCCATTGACATAGGCACACAACCGTAGTATGTTCATAGTAGAGGTAGTAGCCTCCAAACACATGTTTGCAGAGTACTTTCCGCCATTTTCATCTGGTGCTAGTTTTTTTTTTTCTGAAATTGCAAGTCGAAGTCACTGGTTAGACTGTTTGGGTAGCATCAGGTTCCACCAAATTCTGAATCTGTGCTCCAAGTTGTCGTTTGAACATTTTATATGGAAGCAGTGCATGTTTTTTCTTCCTCGGTGTTTAATCTGAGATCTTGTTAGTTGTTTCTTCATGACATATGCTCTATGCTTCAGAATGTATGTATTCACCTTCTGCTCATCTGAAGGGGTTAATGCTCTTCTATGTTTTATATGCACAGAATATTGGGGTTTTTTTTTCATTGAGAAGGTCGTCTTCTTCTTAATACAATACCGTGGGAGCGGTCTTTACCCCCGTAGGTCGAGTCTCTTTTTTCATGCTGAAAAAAGTTTATAATTTCCTAAAAATAGTTGTCAAGAGTTTTGTGGACTGAGCAATATACAAGATCTGGGTTTACCAGGCTGGTCTATCCAGCACAAATGTCCAAAAGACAGGAATCAGCACAATATCCAGGAATCAGCACAATATCCATGTACGCCATCTGCCCCCGCAACTCTGCCGTGGATCCAGTGTGGCGTGATCCTATTGGTTCCCTGGATATCCCTCCTCTCCCTCTCGCGCTCGCAGCAAAATCCATTGCTGCGCTCTCGCTTCTGCAGCTTGCATGCTACCCCCAAGGCCCCAAAACGTTCACAAAATCTAAAACATCCATTTCATAACCAAAAATCTCAAAAAGAAAAAGAAAACTCAAGTGAAACCGGTAAAGGAAAAATGGCAGTGCTTGGCCCATCCAGTGCTTTCTCTCCTCTCAGGTGAACAAAGATTTCTCCCTTTCTACTCTCACTCCTCATTCTCCAGTATCTCTGATTATTATGAAACGGTGAAACCTGAAGAATCGAATCTGTTTCAGAGGTTCTTGGATAGCTGTGAGGATCAGGCAGGATGGCAAACCTGCAGGGATCAGCCTGTCTCCAAGGGGGAGGAGGACCTCCTGTGCGGCCGTGGTTCGAGCGGAGGTGAGCTTCGTGGGCGCCGACGAGGCGAAGAGGCTCGTGGACGAGGAGGGCTACACGGTGCTGGACATCAGGGACAGGACGCAGCGCGAGAGGGCACACATCAAGTCCTCCACCCATGTCCCTCTCTTCATTGAGAACCAAGACAACGACATTGGTACGAAAACAACTGCCGCCGCCGCCACCATCTCAACTCAACAATATCTATCGCCCATGCACTCCTACCTTGCTTTTTTTTTTTTTTTTTTTTGGAGGAATTTCTTGCAAGCAATGTTATGCTTTTCTTGTACTTTGAATTGAGCTGAGACCCTGTGTGCTTTGTTTAATTTGGATCTGTTATTAAGGGACAATCGTGAAGCGCCAGCTGCACAACAACTTCGCGGGACTCTTCTTCGGGCTGCCCTTCACCAAGCTCAACCCGGACTTCACCAGGACAGTCAAGGACAAGTTCTCGCCGGAGAGCAAGGTGTTGATTGTCTGCCAGGAAGGTCTCAGGTTTGTGGCCAAACAATTTTGTCATCAAGTTCCTTTGTCAGGACTCAGGACTAAGGACATGTTAAAGCAAGCAAATTAAACATTCAATCGAGCTAAAAGGTGCAAGTGCTCCCTATGATTGCATCTACAAGTTGTCTCGGACATTAACACAATTCCACTGACAATTTGACTAGCCGTATCTATCAAAATATTACTGTATTTATTTCAAATAAAAGCCATTTTTTAAAAAGTAATAAAACCCAATTGTATGGACCATCTTTAGAGGGTTTCTTTCAACTCCAGCTCCATATAGTATCCAAAAGAGCCGAAGCCAGTGAAGCCAATTTTCTGGCTCCACCAGCTTCTGGTTCAATTTTGTGAAGACAGAAAAACAACTCCATACTAGTATACTACAGTGCACAATATCTGTTTGGAAATCGGAGCCATTTTAGGAAGAGAAGCTCTCCCAATCAGAACCTATATGTTCTTAATACATATATTAGCCGGAGTCATTTTAAGAAGAAAAGACTTCCCAAACACAACCTATATGTTCTCATTATACAGTCATCTACATTTTTATGGAGGACATTTAGAATTTTGACCCTAAATGAATCCTAGCATGACCTGTATTAATTTTCACCCTAAATGAATCCTAGAATGACCAGTATTTGCAATCAGAGGGAGAATATTATTTATATTGTAATGCGGTTATCGAATAGTTACCCGGCAGGTCAAGTTTTTTTTATTGAGTAGTTGGATGATCTCGTATCAATTATTGATTTCGTTTTCCCTTGGTCTGCTGAAGGTCAGCAGCCGCTGCAGATGCACTGGAGAAAGAAGGCTTCCAAAATATTGCATGCATCACATCAGGTCTTCAGACAGTGAAGCCAGGTACCAAACTCATAAGCTCACAGAACTTGTTGCTCCAAGGTGTTTTGGAGTTTAAGCTGTAACATATAGCTCAAAATAATTTTACAGGAACGTTTGAATCTGTCGGAAAAAGTGAGCTGCAAAACGCAGGGAAAGCTGGGCTTGTGACCATCCAAGGGAAGATTTCAGTAGTCCTTGGGACTCTACTGATCAGTAAGATTATTGGATTACACTCCTTCAGAAATAATCAAATTGAACAGCCATCACCCTATCTTATGGTCACTAATGTGCAGGTGCCTATCTGTTTATAACATTCTTCCCTGACCAGGCTGAGAAGCTTTTTGACTTGGCTGGCATCAGTTTGTGATCAGAACTGATGTTTCCATTCATACTGGTACTCTAGCTCATAATCAGGTAATCATTTGCGTATGTTCTCTTAAATCTATGTCAAAATCGTGTTCATCCAGATATCCCTGTCCTCTCCAAAATAGATATGTTAGAATTATTTGATATCACAAGATGAGTTACATATTGATTCTAAAGTGTTACTTTATGTATTTCAGCTCTAATTTGGAGTTTTCTACTGAATTTGACGTGACTGCTAAAGTTAATGCTAGAACGCTCCTAACATTTGATTTGGTACTGAGTTTTCTAATAACATCATAAATTCTTTAACTGCTTAGGCGCGTTTTTCATTAAGCAGAATATTCTTTAACTTCTCCATAGGTAATAAGATCTAGAGAAATGCTTTTAGATGCTAACTGGGGGGAAAAACTATCTGATACTGATGAACTTATAATAATGGTACTGGTACCAAGAGCAATGCATGTTCTGTAGCAAGCCAGAGGCCGTTCAGGTTTTGATTTTCACCCAAAGATCTGAAGCACTATCATTTATAAAATAAAATGAGAATCATTGCAGAGTGCATGCTCAAATGCAAACTACAACAACAATAACATATAGCCTTTCAGTCCCTAATCAGATATATTTTTCATTTCCTGCAGGATGACTGGTTGATCAAGTCGACTCACTCAGATGTTTCCAGGCAAAAAATAAATTTTGCTCTATGTGTATTATTAGGGAATTCTTGACAGATCAGCACATATTCTTTGAAACATCCCTTTTCTCCATGTACCTCCTATTTCTATTGTATGCTTTGATTCATCTACATGTTTGAGTTGCTTCGTGAAGTATTTAGACCTCTGCAGCTGTGATTCAGGCAGTGGATTCAGGATTCAAAATACAAGTTTTTTATCCATCTAGTCATGCTCCTCCACTGCAGAACATTGATCCTGAAAGATTATGTAGAACTTGTACCAATTGCAGTTGCAGATGAAATGATTGTTTTGTGTAATGTCCTAATAATTGATCTTGCACTTGATGGAATGTTGTGGATTCTGATGCCGAAATGCAAATGCCATAAATCTAGAAACGTGTGTACTAAATTTTATCCATTTGAAAAAAAAACAGTCCAATCTGTTCATTATTCTCATTCAATTCATAATACTCAGGAGAATTGAGGCGATATAGTGCATGTATCTCAATTGTTAAGTAGCTTTTCTGACGATTCAGACATCTTATCTCTGAAGGTACCAACCGACCAAGGGACATTAGAACTTATAAACAATTTTGTCCTGTAACCTTAGCAAGGACGAAGAAATATGACATTTCATGCGCAAATTTTACTTCTTGCCTTCCCCTTTTTAGTTTGGAGACACCAATACAATTCATTTAAGCAGTCATATTTAGATGACTGAAGTACAGGAGTGAAGCAGAAAACCTTACGCTTGTATCACCATTGTCTCCTAGAACAAAATACTGTCCAAAGAATGAATTTGAATCCCAAATGAAAAGGAAAGAAATGCCTTTGAAAGCAAATTTGAAAAGCAGAAAGTCAGGGATTGAACTGAAAACAGTAATGCTGGAATGCACAAGATGTAGAATTCAACTCAAGTAAACTAACATGGTATATAACTGAAACGAAACCATGCTCCTTTGTGTCATTATATAGAAGTACCACTAAGAAAAGTGTAATCATATAAACAAGCAAAATCCTTCACATACATTGTTATGTTACGAAAATTGTTTGACATATCAAATTGATCACTTTGTTATCAAAATCTAGCCTCCAAGTTTCCCTCATACTACACATATTCGCCAAGATATTCCCCCTCCTTCAGTGTTCCTGCAAATTCTGCTAATCTAAGCTCTATTCACACGGATGGGTTGTCCTTCCAATTCCTGAAACCACATTTAATTGTACAACAATAAGACATTAGGCACATGCTCTGTTCCAAAGTTTGGTATCATAAGCCATGCCAGCTTTCAAGGCTTCAGAAATCTTTTTGAATAGCAAATATAGGAGAGATTATGGTCTTAATGCGTGCCGAAAAAAGGTTAAAGAATGGAGAAGGATATTAATATCAGTAATAAGTTTCTTTCGGAATGATATGTCAGAAAAATATGGCATCAGTTGATGTAGTTCAAATCATGTAATTCTAACTCAATCTGTACACATAACAGTCAGTTAAGTTAATTCCATATTTCCATCTATTTTTCACCTAAATGATAAGATACAAGAATGCAGAATAACATTTTTCTTTTGTTTGGCAATTGCCCAATGGTGACTATTTTATGAGGTAGCAAAGAAATGCCTGAAATGCATAAAATATGCAAGAAAAGCTTACCGCATTATTGAAAGTAGCAACAGCAGCTTCAACTTCTTCCTCAGAGGAGAATGTGACAAAGCCATATCCCTTTGACTTTGAGGTCCCCGGAATGTGGGAGACTGTTGCACTGAGGATCTTCCCCTTTTCAGAGAAGAAGTTTTTAAGAACTTCCGTTGTTACAGTCTTCGCAAGATTACCAACATAAACCTTGTACTGACTATCCACAAATACAGGCTCCGGTTCTGGTGCCGATCGGTCAATGTTCGGTAAGAAGCTCTCTGTGACATTCACTTTAATTTTTCTATCACCAACCTCCTGGCACAAAAAGCAGAAATATGAGTGATACCATGGCAGCATTCCTCTCAAAGTACACGAATATGCCCTGGAGCAGAATTGCAACATTGGATGCTTACGGTCCCATTGAGAGCCTCAACTGCAGCACTGGCCTCTTCCGCAGTGCTCATCGTGACAAACCCAAACCGTCGGCTGCGATTGGTATACTTGTCATACATAACCTGCAGGAAACAATTGAGCATTTCAGCTTCAGGAGACCCAGAGTTATTTTGGAGCATCAGCAATTCGACAGAACCAGTACAAGCAACCAAACCACACATGGATTACCATTTCCGAGACACCACTAATGTTTAAACACGAACTAAATAAATTAGATTGAATGCGGGCAAGAACTGAGTGGGAAGAGAAAGACTAGGAAGTGAGAAATGTCGTCCAACATTGGAATGGTATAAATAGTACAGAAGGAACGTGTTGCGTTACCTCGGCCCGCTCAACGGTGCCGTGCGCAGCGAACATGTCGCGGAGCTCTTCATTGGTGACGGTCCTGGGGATATTCCCGATGTAGAGCTTCCGCGCCGCCACCGCCTCCGGCGCCTCGAGCACAGCCGAGGAGGCTGACACCCGCAGCGCCAAGCCCCGGCGCCACGCCTGATGCGCCGGGGCGGCCCGGAAGGAGATACGGACAGGGGCGGAGACGGAGACGGAGGCAGGGCTCAGGCAGCGCCGATGGAGGACCGGAGGAGTTACTAGAGAGGAAATGGCGGTCGCCATTGGAGGGGAGAGGAGAGGAACGATAGAGGAGGAGCCGAAGGAGGACAGCGTTATCCGTTGTCGCGGGTGGGTTAGGTGTTTTGGAGATGCTTCCTCCGTTCCCAAGTTACAGCTTACAGGTTCTTTAAAATGGCATCATATCATATGCTATACAAACTAATAAATTATACGAACTATAAAAACTTTAATCAAAGATCATAAGATTCTAATCGAATGGCTATGGTAAAGATGGGTTATTTTACCCCTTATACTCTCCCAGCATTCTAATTTCAGTTTTTACAACACCCCCTCTACCTTTGGCCACCAAATTAGAATCATGTGGTTTTGATTAAAGTTTTTATAGTTTGCACAACTTGTTAGTTTTCATAGCATACGGTGCCATTTAAAATAGCTCTATATGGTCAACACCTTAGTGCTCACTTTGGAACTCTATATATGATCATATGAAAGATCCAGTGACAGTAAACCCCCTCTCCTTTCTAAAGTCTCTTATCTCTGGATCCCACATTTCCAACTATAGGATCGATAACTATTTAATGAGATTTTTTATTATGAAGCGGTGTAGGCAATTACTTCCACTATTCATGTTCCTTCTCGGGGTCAGGATGTTCTTCGATGGAGCACAGGGACCAAAGGCAAATACACAACAAAAGAAATCTACAAAACCCTTTCAATGGACAATATTATTCAGTTACCTTCTCAGGGCTCAAGAAGTATACAACCACAAGCTAACCAGTATACAACCACAAGCTAACCAGGTACTTTGCAGGATTTGGAAAAGCAAAACCCTTCCTCCGCTCATCAAAACCTTTATATGGAGACTCATCAGAAGGGCACTAGCATTACCAGAACGAGCATCAAGGTATACCACTCACATAGATAAGCATTGTGCAGTCTGTGGACAGTTAGAAACAGATTTCCATCTTTTCTTTGAATGTTTGTTGCCAACTCAGGTATGGACTACCTCTCAACCTCCCATCAACATAGCAAACCTTATCGGTAATGCTCACCTCAGAACGTCCAATCCCATCGGACGCATGGTTTTATGGGCTTGCACGCGGCCCACATCGGCTCCTCCAAAAATATCCCCCCACCGCTCACTCTCGTCCACACGTTCTTCTTTCTTATCCTTCCCCAAACCACGTCTGGTTCATTCAGTCTTCTTCCTCCGTGCATATGCGACGCACCTCCTGCCTGTAGCTCCTCTTCTCATGCATGTGGGGCGCCGCTCCTCCCTACCGCTGCTTCTAGCGCACCTCGCCACTGCTCCCTGCCGCCGTTGTCGCCGGGATACTGGGTGAGGTGCAGCGTCCTTTTCTCGGTGCAGCGTCTTCCCCACGGCACGACGCGGCGTTCATCCGCTGGTGCGGCATCCCCGGCGCGGTGCTGCTCCTCCCTACAGCTGCTTCTCGCGCGCCTCACCGCCGCTGCTGATGTGGCGTTGCTCCATGAGGCGCAACGTCCTCCCACGGCATGGCGCGGCGTCCTTCCGCCGGCGCGGCGCTGCGAAGCTTCCTTCCTCGACGACGCCTATCCACCCAGCGGAATTTTTTTATTTTTAGCACTTTTTTTAAACTTTTTACAATTTTCGCACGGTAAATATTTATTTTCCAAACCTAACACATTTGGACGCGCCAATCGTGCTGGCGCGGCCAAACTGAACCGACGCGCCAATTATATTGGCGCGGCGACTGTGCCACGGTGGCAGCACGGTCCAGTCTCGCTGCGCCAATCCAATTGGCGCGGCGAGACTGAGTTAGGGTTTGGGGG
>JAKNSH010023327.1:0-10961 GCA_027790015.1 Cymbopogon flexuosus
GATCCTGTCCGCCTTATATAGTCGGGGGACAGGATTACAGATCATAGGATTGCGGTATGGGATAATTACAAACATGCGTATCCAGGAAAGATACGAGTTTCCTATTATCTAGACTGCCTTGCGCGGCAAGGCGCCTCCTAGAGCCCGAGCAGGACTCCGACCAGGTTTGCTGGTGTCTTCTCAGGCTTCGAGCTTGTCGTCATGGGCCTCCAAGAATGTGACCCAAAGGTAGCCGTGAGGGTATCAGGGTTAATACACCCACAGAGAATAAGATAAAATAAGCTCAAACCATTTTGCTTTCTCATACCACATATATATATTGCTATGCTAGCTGTTATGATGCTTGTTTATTACTTGAGTACTACTTTATACTCTTTTAGAGATTTAATATGTTCTCAGTAGCGTAAGACATGTATGGTTTTGTAACTTTATGATTAAGGGTCTGCTTGGTTTCTAGGACTAGAACTAAAGTGGACTAAAAGTTTTAGTCACTTTTTAGTAGCTTTTGATGGACTAGTGAAATTTATGTATTTTAGTCTCATTTTAGTCCTTCAGTTTGGCAAATAAGTCACTAAAGTGACTTATTTTTAGTCTCTAGTCATAAGTTGGTGGAAACCAAACAGATCCTAAGTGAAAATATACATTGATTTTCTTAAATTTTAGGGATCCAATCATATCTTTTATCCAGGGCCTCCAAATCCTAGGTAGGGCCCTGCCAGAGCCGAAGGACGGCGAAGGGCCGGGTTGCAGTGGTGGTGGCAACGGTCGCTGGGGAGAGAGAGCCCTGTACTGCAAATCTTTGTTGCAGATGTGTATGTGCTCGTCGCGCTGCTTTTTTACATTTTCAGCTTCATTTGCAATCGCATCCTGGTGTAGAAGCACTCTAATTAATTACCCGCAAATTAACCTTAAACCACACCTCCAGCACCGGTGCCATTTTTCTGGAGAGCGGAGAGCTCACACTCTGCGTTATGATCGTCTTGTTCGTCTGCCATCTGCAGTGGCTTCATGGTGTAGAAGCGGAAGCAGAAAAGGAAGTAGCCAAGGTTGAGCACCATGAGGCAGGTGACGAGCCAGTAGTAGTTGTCGATCCTGCCACGGTTGATGTTGTCCTGGAGCCAGTCGTTGCCGTGGGCACGCGTGGTGCGCTGCACCACCGTGACCAGTATGGTGCCTAGGTAGCTCCCGAAGGATCCGCTGAGCCAGAAGAGCGAGGCGGCAGTGCTGCGCATGCTCTCGGGCGACTGGTCGTACAGGAACTCCATGTGCCCCGGTCCCGAGAAGGCGCCGGCGAGGCCATTGATGGCGAACTGCGGCACCAGCCAGAACACGCTGAGCGGGATGACGCCGGTCGGATTGTCAAGGAACCCGTTGTCGGCCGCGGTGTGGCGGCGCTTCGTCTCTACAAGCGCGGATGTGGCGACGGCGACGATGTGGATGGCGAGCCCGAAGCCCATGCGCTGGAAGTAGGTGATCCCGGACTGCCGGCCCGTGACGCGGCGCGCTAGGGGCACGAACGCGCGGTCGTAGAGCGCCAAGCTGACGAGGTAGGCGCCGATCCCGAAGATGGACATGGTGGCTGGTGGGATCTCGAAGTGCCGGGTGATGTGCCGGTCCATGGTTTGCGCCTGGAAGATGAGGAAAGAGCCGTTGTTGGATTCAATGGTGGACAGCAAGATCCCGGCCGACCAGATGGGCAGCATGCGGATGATGGACTTGAGCTCCTCCACGCGGTGCACCGTCGACAGACGCCACAGGTTCGGCTGCCCGGAACCGGAGATGTCGCCCGGCATCACTATGGCTGCCCGGTCCAAGAACCTTAATTCACAGAGGAAAACAGAAATCAACACACAGTTTCCGTCCTCAATGTGACGGTGGAGTGGTATTGGGGTTGTGACAGCTTCTGAAAAAAAAAAGGAAAAAAAGATATATTTTCTAGTTTTACATGAATAGAGATTTTGGTTAAAACTAAAAAAAGATACTATCCAACAACCCGTTCAATTGGATATAGAAATATAGACATCCTCTATTTTAGATTTTTCAAAGATGAAAAACAAGAAAGACTCTTTAGACTATACATATAAAATATGGAAAAACTATTAAAGAGTATAGAAATATAGAAAACGATTGTTACTCAAACGTTGCGATCATCTCTTTACCGTTCAGGCAAGCTGGCGCCAATGCAAAATCAGAAAGCACATCACGTGGACGCTATGTTCCGGGGTGTATATAAATATATAGGTGTGTAGTAGAAAGCACACGTCGAAACACACACAACGCGACAAATAAAAAAAATAGCTAGAGAGACGGACTTACGTGAGCTGGTTGGTGTGAAGCAGCCTGCCAGTAGTGGAGATGAGGACGTCGAGCTCCTTGTCCTGGTAGAGCTTGTCCGTGTCCTCCGGTACGACGACGTTGCGCTTCTTGTACGCAGCGACGGCGACCTGCGCGAGCCTTGTGAACGGGCTGCCCCCGGGCTTGAGCCGGACGTACAACGGGTACCCGATCGCGAACACCATGATGGAGACGAACATGGCCATGGCCGGGATCCCGAACCCCAATCCCCACCCCACGTTGTCCTGGATGTACACCACCACCGTGATCGCCAGCAGCGCCGCTATCCCCATCGTGAAGAAGTAGAGGTTGAAGTAGCGACGTTTCTTCTCCGCCGCCACCCCGGCTGCCTCCGCGGTGACCTGCTTCGTCCCCAGCTCGTGGTCGAACTGGTCGGTGCCGAACATCACGACGCAGGGCCGGAGCCCGCCGGTGCCGAAGCACATGCACAGCAGGGAGAGGTACAGCACGGTGAGGTGCAGCCCCGAGGGGCGCTGGCATCCGGGCCCGCTGGGAGGAGTGGAGCATGGCGAGGGGCGTAGCGGAGGGAGGATCGCGGACACGACGAGGCCGACCATGGCGAGCTGGTAGAAGACGGAGCCGGCGACGATGGTCCAGAAGCGGCCCGCGAAGGAGTCGGCGGCGAGCGCGCCGAGGATAGTTGTGAGGCTGGCCGTGCCGCCGAAGTTGTTGAGGAGGTTGGTCGCGTCCACCAACGGCAGGTGCATCTGCTTCGTCAGGTACGTGATCAGGTTGACGCCGAAGCCGGCCGTGGCGAACCGGTCGCAGATGTCGTTCCCTGCATCGTCCGAGAAGCCATTAGCCAAACAAGACAAGAACTGCGCCGGCATCACTCGTTGCATGCATCGTCTAGATTTTTCTCGCTCATTGAATACCATCTGATCGCAAATATGCTGGCTATTTTCTTACCAAGTATGAATGGCATGGTCTTGAAGCCTCCCTTCTCCCTCCTCTTCTGTTCCCCTTCTCCATTCGTACCAACCGTCGTCGTGGTTGCCATGGCTGGATGCTGGGAGCTCTCGCTCCTTGTTATGGCCAGTGATTGATGCGCCTGGTCCTCAAGCAGAGCAGGCGCCCATGCGACAGTGAGCTATGGCCCTCACTTCACTTGTATGCGAGGATGGAAGTACAGAACCACACATTCATATATATAGACACACGAGGACCGCACCTGCCAGAGGTAGGGAAATAATAATATAGTAGGTGAATTCTTCGCGCGTAGCCGCGGGAATTGACGTTTAACTTTCAGTGCATATATATAGGATTCAGGCCATATTATTATAGTCATCCAGAAGGCTTATATAACACATGTCTGCATAATCATCTAACTTCATTTGGTGTTTCAACTACATCCAAATTGTGATGGTATGGTAGCAAACAATCCAGAGTGCCCGTGGTGGAAACAACTGGTTATCGATTGCTATGCATGTGGCTGGCCCCAATCAAAAGTAACATTTCTCTTTACGGTCTTATGTGATTCTACGGACTTCCTCATCCCTTTCAAGATGTTTGGCACACACCTCTCCACTATGAGGAAAGCAGCGTTAATGGAGCTCGTACGAGGCTTTACAACATAATGTGTGGATAGTAGCAACCAGCGGAGACTGGCGGGGTTCACACCTGGGGTTACACGTGGCGAGGATATGCGGCCGGCGAGCTTGTGTGACCGGAGCCGGAGTGGAGCTCGAACGCTGGAGTCTGCTTCCTACCGTTTCACGCACCAGGGGTGGTTGCACGTGGCAAGCAGATGCAGCCAGCAAGCTTGTGCGACCCAGAGAGCGCGCTTCGCCACTGAGCTCGCACGCTAGAGCCAATGAGGCTTCTTCCTGCCGTCCCCAGAATACAATTAGCTCGCACGCTACATCGTCCGAGAAGCCATTAGATGGCCGTCAATCTGCCAAACCAGTAAGGCAGGAACTACGCCGGCATCACTCGTTGCATGCATCGTCAAGATTTTTCGCTCAGTGCTTGTTCAAAATATCATTGGATCGCAAATATGTTGGCTACACATTATTATGTTCGCTAAGCTATTTTCACACCAAGTATGAATGGCATGGTCTTGAAACCTCCCTTGTGCCTCCTCTTCTGTTCCCCTTTTTCATTCATACCAACTGTCGTCGTGGTTGCCATGGCGGATGTAGGGAGCTCTCGGTCCTTGCTATGGCCAGTGATCGATGCGTGTGGTGCTCAAGCAGAGCAGGCGCCAATGCGACAGTGAGCTATGGCCCTCGCATGCATATGCGAGAAGTATGGGACCACACATTCTCATATATAGAGAGAGACACGAGGACCGACCCACGAGGACCGTAACTGCCAGAGGTAGAGAAATATCAAAAGGATGCCATTTATACAGTACTGTATATTGTTAGCAGAAATGTGCATAGTACAGTAATAATGCATTAACTCTCGCCACACACACAGAATTATGGCTGTTATTTGCCACACACACGAATTATCGGAGAAATGCCCTCGCTCTCCCAAGAAGCCAACTCAACCGCCGGCGCCCTTCGCACAACAACGTCTCGGTCCCCCCTCCTCTCTTCCATCCAGTGACCTCGCCGGTGACCAGAGTGTTAGTTTGATCTCCCACCAAGGTGGCCCAACGGCCACTTGGGCCTTGACTCACGCCCCGATCGGGGGCGTCCAGCCCGGTAACACGGCTGGTGGGCCGCGTCGCACAGTGCCTATAAAAAGAGAAAGGTGGGGGCCAGAGGTGATCGACGCGATTACTGTAGCCGCTGACACCCCACCGTGAAACTTACCGATCGTGGAAGCACTGCCAGCGACGGGAAGCACCGCCGGCGTCGCCGCTGCTCCACCTCGTCATCTCCCGTCGCTGCCCGTGCCCAGATCATCACCAACGAACCAGCGGTGGCCATGGTCGTATCCTCCACTCCAAGCCCGATGGTATGCCTCACGATTCCACCTCCCTCTCCCACTCTGATTCTCTCCTCTCTCACTGTTTCGTGCACCAGCCATGGTGCACCTTGATGATCTACTCGTTTATCCAAGTTGCAAGTGAAATTACCCACTGATCTACACCTAGATCGATCCTAGAATCTCTCAATGGTATCAGAGCCAGGTTGGTTCTAGTGTCTGGATCCAGTTGGGGATAGAGAGAAATTAGGAGGTGATTTGATTCGGATCAACCCAAACCTAGATCAAAGAAACATACAAGAACAGAAAGAGAAAGGAGCCGCCGAACAATGAAAGTTCCAGCGGCGCCAACCTCTGACCGGCGACAACAGCCACCGCGGCTACAACCGCTGATGCTTGCGGTGCCGGTGGAAGAGAAATTGAACAGAAAAGAAAAGAGGAAAAGCAACCGAATCCAATTTGGGTAGAAACCGAAAACCTAACCCTAGACAGAGTATGGAAAGAATCATCGCGCGACAGTTGAAGAAATGGCACGCGTGAAGACGAACAGATCAAAAAGAACACAAACAGAATCCTAACCCTAGAGTATGAGAGTAGGACGGAGGGAAATGGAGGGACCTACCCGTTCTTCCATCACCGCCGACCACACCACCACGCGCGGGAAGAAAGACCGCGACGGTCGCTCACCGGCGCGCGGGAAAGACCCCGGGCCACCGACCATCGACCAGGACGGCTCGCCTCCGCGCTGCCCTCGATCTCGGACTCAGGTCATGGGCACCGCTACTGGACCCCTCGACGGCGGCGCGCCCAACCTCGGGCGGACGCGCGCGCCGGCGAGAGGACCGGCGGCGGCGCCGTCACCTTCTTTCCTCCGGCCGCCTTGGATGGGGTTCCTACTCCACTACGGCGCCGAGATAAGGAGGGTAAGGGAAAAGAAAAGAAAGAAATGGAATTAGGGCCGGCCGGGAGAGCTCCGGCTGGGCCATTCCCTCGGCGCCCGCTTCTTGCAGCCGCAGGCCGCCGCCGGTAGCCGCCGTCGCTATGGCGTGGAGAGAGAAGAGTGAGGAAGAAATGAAATTGATTTAGGGTTTGGGGGAGGCGGCTAGCTGCCGTGGGGGTTTTGATCTCCTGAAAATCGCTCCTGGCCGTCGGATTGGAATGAACGGCTCGCGATGATCGGGCCAGAAGAACTGGGCCTCCGTGGGCCGGCAAGCCGTCAGCGCGGCATGCGCGACGCGCATGGGCCGGTTTTGATCACTGGGCTGAATGGTTCGCGCTTTTGGCCCGTATGAACAGCAATTCATTTATTATTTTCCAGAAACGTTTTTGATGTATGTTTGAACATTTGATGAATTTCGATAGAACTTTGAAACGAATCTCTGTACTTATTTTCTGGTTCAGAGGAGAATTTATGAGTTTCTGGAAAATAGAATTATGAGATGAATTAAGTTTTCCGCTGCAAAGAAGTTTTGATATCTTCTTATTAAATCCAAACCAATGGGACAAGTTAATTTGGAGAGCAATTATGGTTGTTCAGAAAATGATAAAGATAAATTATGGTATTGTTATTTTCTGACTAATGTTGATGATAACAATATTATAAGTTTATATAAGAATGAATTTGAAGTTTAAATCTCTAATGAATTTTGCATCATAGTGACCATTTTTTTTGAGAGAATATAAAGATCAAGAAATGCTCATGAAATAGAACGATTTATTTTCATGTTTCTGCTGCAATGATTGTGATTATCTTTTAATTAAATTCGAACCAACGGAAGAATTTAATGTGAAGAGGAATGAATAGAATTCGATGAATTATGTTTTTTTGAACAAGTTGTTTAACAACAATATCATGATGTTATTTATGAATTATATGCATTAATTCTATTTCCGCCCAACGGTGATTTAGAATTGATGTAGAAGAATGATATTTTATTCTATTTCTACCCAACGGTGGTATAGAATATAATTGAAAGATTTGAAAGTTTAATGTGCATGTTTTTAACCAGACCAACGTAGGGTTATTTCATTCTCATTATTGTTGATTATTGATTAATGTTTTTCAGACAAAAAACTATATGCTTTTATTCTTAAAGGCAGAAGAAGAAGATAAGATGGGTACTTGTGACTCAGAGATGAAAAATGCAAGTTTTGTATGAAAGAAGCTCATTACAAGAAGGACTGTGTTCTCTATCAAGAATGGCTTCAAAAGAAAAGAATTCAGGGAATTGATCAAACAAAGAAGATAGATTAATAAGAGCTTAGTTTGAGAAATGCCTTTCATGTACTCTTTATGAAGAAGTCTTTTTTAAGTCTTAGTTTGATCATCATGTTAAGAAATATAATAAGTTGTATAATTTTGAATTTTAATCTTCATGATATAAAAGGTGATAAGTCATGCTCGTTTAATTTGACCAACATCGGATTAAGCTTGTGTGTGTTAAAGAGAATTTTGAATTTATTTTTTGAATTTGATGAATGAAAATGCCCTGAGAACCAATTCTGGCATTTGTGTCCCTTATAGGGAATTATCCCGTATGACGGGTGAAAGTATTGACGGAACTTATCCTGCATGGCGGGAGAAGAAAAGTTGAATATGAACCAAAAGATAAGAATGATTTGCAAGTGTGACTTGCAAAAGTATCGAATGACTCTTATGAGTTCATGAAGTGAAATGAGGAAAGAGTACTCCAAAAGTTTTTTAAGAAATGATGTGAAAGAAGTAAGTGAAAGATGTCTCCTCATTCACAAGAGGTTTGAATAGTTTCAAATTGTGGCAGTAAAGTCCTTGCCACATTTCGAGGGGGAGAACGAATTGTGACATAAAAATGATGAATAAGAGTAGTCTATAAAAGATGAATGTGATCGTTGAGGGAGTACAACGGTTGCAATGATGATACCCCTATGTATAGAATTAGCTAAATTCCTAGACCATTTATGGTTCTATAATAGAAAGATAGCACAGTCAGAAATACTAAGGCGGTGCTCAAAGCGTTGTAAGAAGTTATAAAAGATTAAACCCAAATAAGAAATTTAAAGATACACCATCTTTACAAAAGATGAAGTGATCTGGGGGAGCATGGTATGTAGATACTTAAGACTTGAATAGAAGTGCGATTGCATGTTTACTCAGCTCATTGAATCAATTGCCTCTTGATAATGAAAGAGCAACCATATCACCATATGAATGAAAGTGCCAGAAGCCAAGGCCCCAAAAAGGTCTTAAATATAAGAAAAGCAATTGCCTCTTGGCAATGAAGTCTATGTTAAGAATGAAGTTCAAATGGAGAGTGATCTCACCTCATTCGAAGAAGCCATAGGCGTTCACTCGTCTAAATAGCATGAAGCAAAGACAAATGAAATGAAATTGGAAACTACCAACAATGTTGGGAAATAGAAGAAATTCCTAATGGAGCTAAAACAGTAGGCTGTAATGAGTCTACAAGATAAATATGATTCCAAAGGGAATAAAGAAAGATATCAATGAGAAATAGTGATGTTTTTGGGATTTAGAATAAAATTTCTATAGGAGTCAAAACAGTAGGCTGTAATGAGTCTACAGAAACAAATGTGACTCCAGCGGGAATAAAGAAAGCTATGAAGCGCCACTTGTGGCGAAAGAATTACACAAAGAGAAGGAATATATATCACAAAGAACATGCAAGGAATCTTTTAGAATCATAATGATGTTATTGGCACATTGAAATTGAAAGTTATATTGAAGACGAAAAGAGAAAGCATTTTTCAACGGGAATTTGTATGAAACATTTACATGGCACAACCCGAAAGTTTTGTCGTGGAAAGAAAAGAACATCAGGAATATTGCTTGATGAATCATTTTATGAATTAGAGCAAGGCTCTATATTGTAATGTTTAAAGTTGAAGAATTAATAAGAAAGTTTGGGTTTTAAAGAGAATGTATAGGGCAATTGCATTTATGGAAAGTTCAAGAATGGGAAATTTATTTCCCTAATCCTTTATGTGGATGACATCTTGCTTGCTAGTAATGATGTCAATCTACTATAGAAGAAGACGACGATCATGTCCTTGAAGTTTTAATGAGAGTGATCTCAGTAAAGAGAAATCCGTTATATGAATTGGAACTTACCGACATAGAAGAAAGGGGTATTAGAGCTATCGCAATGACATACTTAGAAAAGATTGATAAGAAAGATAAAGTATGCATGCGATTAAATCTATGCATGTTCCTATAGTCAAGGGTAATAGAATTTTGAGAAAGAATCGATATGAAATTGATAAGATGGACGTCCTATATGCTTCAGCTGTTGGAAGCTTCATGAGTGCACAAGGAATGATCAAATGATGAGTGCACGAGAATGTACCCTGACATAGTTAATGTATCCGGGATAAATTTTGGCAGAAGTCCAGTCCAGACATAGATCACTGGAATAGAATTAAGAATATTATGTTATTTTGTGAAGATTTATAGCCTCATGTTGAATAAGAAAGATCAAGTACTCTCAAATGATTGTGGGTACAAAGATGAAAGTTTGGCGAGATGTGTAGTGAAATCCACAATCACTAACACTCGTTGTTGGAGCTTTATTGTGGAAAAGTTCCTAAGAAATAGTTACGATATCATGAATGATGAAATTATGTTATGAAATGGCATGAGGTTAAGGGACAGGCAAATTGGTTCAGAGAACCGGTACCCGGAGTTGATATTGGTTGACAACAGCAATAACCATTTAAAGAATTTTACTCCTATGACAACGGGTCAAGTGTGCTGCCAAACACGTTGACATTAAGTTATTCGTTGTAAAGGAGAAAGTCCGGAATCATATCAAAAGTATTGAACATATGAGAAATAAAAAATTGTTAGTGGATCCGTCTAATAAAGGCTTACCACCCAGTGCGTTCAGAGAATGCACGGTCGACATGGGTTGATGGTATAGCCTATGATTTTCGGACAATAAGGGCCCAGAAAAGAGTTTCTGTTTCAAAACAGAGAGGTGTATTGTAGCTGTGAGTCTAATGGCACTAATTGTTGTTACGATGAAACACGCTCCATGCGCTAATCCGTATCGGAATGGGATAGAAGTAAGACAGATTGAAATCTGATGAGAAAGATTGAAATTTAATAAGAAAGATTGGAATTTGAATTTGAGAAAGAAATTAAAGAATGATGAGAGATCAAGGGGGAGAATGTTAGATTGATCTCCATACCAAGATGGCCCAACGGCCACTTGGTCCTCTCGCGTCCTGATCGGGGACGCCCAGTCCAATGACATGGTTGGTGGGCCCCCGTCGCACAGTGCCTATAAAAGAGATAGGTGGGGGCCAGGGCAGATGACGTGAGTTTACTGTAGCCGCCACTCCCACCAGAGAAACCCTACCGATTAGGGAGCACTGCCAGCGACGGGAAGCACCACCGGCGTTGCCGCTGCTCCACCTCTTCACCGCTCGTCGCTGCTCGTGCGCAGATCATCACCGACGAATGAGATCGTATACCCTAAGCCCGATGGTATGCCTCTCTATTCCATCTCCCTCTCCCTCTGATTTCTTCTCTCTGTTTCGTGCACCAGTCATGGTGCACATTGTTGATCCACTTGATTTATCTCGATTGCAAGAGAAAACACCCGCTGATCCCACCTAGAAGAAAATAAAATTCAGTCTAACGATGAAAACGAAAGACGGAAGGGGAGTCCGAGAGCGAAAAAAAATCCATCTAGCTACGGCATCTTGCAGGCTGTAGCGAACATGCATGC
>JAKNSH010023378.1:0-15506 GCA_027790015.1 Cymbopogon flexuosus
CACATGCCTTGCGTCGCTGTCCTCCACCCTAAGGCCTACCCTCTCCTCCTCCCACTGATGCCACTCCTCGTCGCCTTCCTCCACCTCCTCTTCCATCTCATACCTAATATGTCGTCTCCGCTCTTCCTCCCACTCGTCCTCCGCGTCGTCATCAGGAGCGAAGAAGCTTGAGGCCATCTTAGAGAACCCAGACACGGCCTTGTGACCTGAGATCCGGGAGATCCCGCTTCTGAACCTCCCTCCGATCTCAGCGAAGTCGTTCCGGATCCCGGCGATCTCGGGCGGTGTCCTCGCATCGGCGGACTGACCCCCCGCCGATTGAGGGGAGGGTGAGGGCGACGGCGAGGTCTCCCCGGGCGGTGGCGCGAGGAAGTTGGCGACGCCCCAGAACTGGCGCGTTAGGGTTTTGGAGAGCTCGGTGAGGTCCTCCTTGACGCCCTCCGCCGCGCCCGAATGCAGCGGGTGAGTAGGGAGCGGCGGCGGCGGCGGCGGCGGGGTGCCCGCTGAGGGGGAAGGGGTGGGGGCGGCGTCAGGGTCGTCGTCGGCGCCTGAATCGTCGGGGATGTTGAGGGATGTGGCGAGAGAGCGGGCGAGCCATGACATCTCCGGCGATCGCCGGCGGCGAGGCGGTTGGGTTTGGGGTTCGGGTTGGCGTGGGTTGGTTGGCTCGGTCGTGTGCGTGCTTGAATTGAAATGGACGGATGGGGAGAAGAGACAAGGACGGCTCGTTTGCTGAGTTGCCACTGGGCCCAGCTCTCGTGGCGCTCCTGGTTTTTCCACTACCCACCGGACCTCGTGCTCGTGGCGCCGGTTCGTTTCAAACTGTATATTTTGGAAAAGTTAATGAATTGCCCTCGACTTTCTTTACAGAACCCAAATGCTACGAAGTTTTTTAAAACTGCCACCATGAAATGAAAGATAAAAAGTTAGATGGATTTGAATTAGTTGACTTGCACGCTCGAATCGCAGGGGCTTGCAGCTAACGCTAAGCCCAATTAATTAAATGTCACGTAAGGACCACTAAATCAATCCGGTAAAGTGATCCTACTTTGTTCGTACGTACTCAACGCTATCTGATTTACAATGATGCAATGTCACTCTTACATTCTGCCGTAGCCCGTAGAGATCGACGCTATGACATGTGCCGTGCCGTCTGTATCTGCACAAGCAAAGCATTCGTTGCAAACCATGCTTTCTTCTATGTTAAGAGAACATTCCAGTATAACTCCGTACTGAAGATGAATTAATTGCGCTTCCGTGTAACATTCGAAGTACAAGAGCTTTTTAAAGAGCTAATAAGATGCATAAATTAACTTGTATTTTTTTTCTCTCTTTTCTGTTTTGCTGCCTCTAACAAGAAGTCAGAGTTCTGGTGAATCTTGGCACAACCACTAAGAGGTCATCACACCACTTTTCAGACAGATGATAAAAAGAAAAATAAGCAAAACAAAATAATGATACTAAATCATAAGCTTACTCTTTGCCCTTGCTTTGTTTTTTGTGAATTGTTCCCGAGAATATGCAAGCACTATGTGAATTGTTCCCACCGCCTGGCAGCCCGAGCAAAGGGCTCTAAGTCAACGCCGCAATTTAGGTTAACCATTATCCAATGTAATAGCATATCTGAAAAACTAGAGTATATGAGCGTTCATGTAAACTTTATTGTCCCCTAAAATGCCGCTAAGAGGTGCTGTAACGAATATTTTCTCTATCATAATACAAAGACGTGTAAACCTTTTGCATGATCAGAAAAAAAAAGTTTCTTCCTCGTTTTCTGCACTGCCTCATCTTACACTTTGTTGTCTTTGGAACAAAAGTCCCGGTTAGCATCATCTTGCTCTTCTTCTGCGCTACCATTTTAACTCACCTTTATTCAGCCCTTAGCTCGTCAGAATACTCCAGCAGCTGGAAACGGTGAAAAAAATGACCTTTTTTTTAGGAAACCTACAGCGAGACCGAGTGGTTGCCTGAACTACATCCGATTTGTTTGCCACAAAGAGATCAATTTGAGATACCACGGTGATTCGACTTCATGAGTCAGGACAATATGATTTACGTTCGTCTCGCTGTCTCAAATTCTTTCTGGATAAGTCTATTCTGCTTCATGAGTTCGACGCCCCAAAGTCTGAAGTACCGGGGGCCATCAGCCCATTCTGGGTTTCCCACCATTTGCCCAAGAAAAACTATGAGTCACGACTATAGGCGTGCTAAAGCCGCTCTTTATACCCATGCTGGATCCGAGGTGTTTATCACAGCTGATTCAACCTGTAAAATCTTTGGATAAAAAAACCCCTGTAAAATCCCTAATGAAATTCTTGCCTGCAAAAAAGCAAAGCAAACATGATGCATGGCATGAATGTTTCAGCCCAATCAGAGTTCTGGTGAATTCCTTAACAAATCAGAGCACGTCAGGAAATCGCAAGTAACATCATCTTTTTTCCCCTCATCTTCCACTCTCCAGTCCAGGTCAAATAACCCGCAAAGCGAGAAAAAAAAAACTTGTATCATGTTGAACCATTTCTAAGTTGTACTTAAGTGCCGACCCAGTATTAGAGGTCATCAAGCCCGTTTAGCTGCCAGACGACCTTACACGAAAACTGTTGTCCTGTCCTTTTTACCTCCGGAATTAAATACTGCTAGAATGCTAGTCCACCTTTTTGTTGCCTTTGGAACTATTATCATCTTGCTCTTCTTCTGCACTGCCTTCCTCTGCCTCAACTTTTGACTCATCAAACTCCATCAGCTGCATTTGTAAGAAATGTGGTCAGAACTCAGAAGGTCCTGCATTCTGATACATATATTCTATAACAGGCCGTGTGTGTGTGTAACAAATGTAAGTCATAGTTAACACCAAGTCAGCATAAGGACAAGTTCTTCATGACTAACAATAGAGTGATAAGTACAGGTACCCAAACGTACAAATGAAAGGGCCATACGGTGCCTGAGTAAGTCAGATACTCCCAGTGAAGCAGTCAGATTGCAAAACAAGAGTTATTTGTATTCTTTAGAAGACAGTAGTTTTACACCCAATAGTCTTCATGACTAACAATAGACTGCAGTAACTGTTCTAAGAAGTGTTTTGCCATGAGATCCCTCTTGCACACGCAAAGCTTGTTTTAAGAGTGACATTGTTTTGTAGTAACATCTAAGAGACAAGCATCAACAAGCAGAAAATTCAGGAACAGCGACAAAGCATATTTACTGTGTCTAACAGTTCATCTTTTATTTAACTTTTATGCCACTCAAAGTTCAAGGAAAAGGATGAGTTAAGAGGCTAGACGAATCTGACCTGTTTCACTTCTCCATACCACAGACTGGGAACAGCGACAAAACCAATCACACCAGGAACGAGGTATAGTAGAGCAGGCTGCAATAAACCCCAAAAATTATCATAGTA
Source organism: Cymbopogon flexuosus (assembly GCA_027790015.1). NCBI lineage: Eukaryota > Viridiplantae > Streptophyta > Magnoliopsida > Poales > Poaceae > Cymbopogon > Cymbopogon flexuosus. The sequence continues at coordinate 3,398 of JAKNSH010023378.1, forward strand.
TTAATATTAGAGGGATGACAGAAACAAGTGGAAACAAGACAATATAAACCTGAATAACAGAACTCACCTGTGCAGCTTGAAACCAGTTCATTACAATGATGGTCACCGTCATACCCACAGCGTATCCCAAAAATGCACTGTTGAAGTAACGGTTCTTGATACCTCTTGAGACATCAAAGCGCAAGGCAAGTGCAACAAATATACCTGGAAGCAAAAGTACAAATATATGCTTATGACTTGGAAACTGCCTAAATTCAGATTCAAATATCACATTTTTTGTATGCAACTTGAATCAAATGAAATTATAGTTTCTGTTGATACATATTATTTGGTTCTTCAGGGGCCAAGAATGGACACAAATATTGGTTGTATTGGCTAACCTAAGGCTGCATGCAATGAGATGGCCTAAAAGTATATCTGAGCATGGACCTAGCAATATGGTGCAGAGCATGATCTCAATCCAGCAGGACCAATTCATTACAACATTGATTCTCTGTCAAGTGCTACAAAGAATACATAGATACCAAAACTAACCCATATCATAAATCTAAAATTCTGATCAACCCCTATGAATCAACAAAAGCAAGAGCACCATTGATACAGCATAATAGTAAATGCCACTTATAGGCATTCCAACAATGTTCCAATATAACAGTTTGGCACAGATAATCTAATCACGTAGAACAAAGCTGGCACTTGGCACTCCTACAGAGGCTGATATGACCATTCAATAGGGAGGGGGGTTCTGCATCATTGTAAAGCAGAATATAACATAGCACAAGGAAAGGAGTTTTTATTACTGACCAGGTATCACAATGTCACCAAGGCCAAGCATGGAGAATGGCCGTGCAGCGTCTGCAGTTGGAAACAGAAGCTGTACATAACCAAGCAAAGTCAGATCAGGTGAAACATCAAGATGAGAAAATGGAACTAAACAATGGTATTAACGAAGACCAAGTTCAGAAGGAAAGAGCACCAACCTTTATCGGAGCATCAAAAGATTTAGCCACACTGACCATAACTGGAGTGAAGAACACCCAGAAAATGTCATACACAAAAAGTCCACCCTGGAAATGGAAAAGGAAAAATGCATTTACATATGAATAAATGAACAGAGAGTGTTTCAGTGGCACTCGAAATGCAAGGGCCCAGCCCCAAGTACTTCAGAACTATTAATCTATTATACACCAAAGGTTCCATATTTTAGTATTCATGACATAATATGATCACCAATTCAAAGCTTGCTAAGAAAAACTCTTTTTTTCCCCAAAGTTTAATAGATATATGACAAAGTGCATGCTGAAAAACCCAAAGCATCTAATTAAATTAAATTTACCAACATGGTGACACAGCTAGGACAAATATTGCATTCAAACAAATGTTTTGGTCATACAGGGGAAGAAATAACAGATAGCATGATCTGAATTTTGATTATAAAATACAATTATTGAAGTGTTAGAAAATCGAAGTCTCATGAAGATAGGGGCACAATACAATTTGATAAGAATAAGAAATTGTACACATTTAAATCCACATAAAGACAACAAGTGATACTTTTAGCTTCCTATAGTGCATAGGAGATAGCTCCTTTCATAGACAAATAAAGTAAAGATAAGTTAAGACCAGATGATCTGTATAAATCATAGATATGTAAACTGTTACCGTTATGAGTATGATAGTGCATAGATAATAAAATAAGGACAGGTTTGTGACTGAAATGATGAGGATGTGTTCTTAGAAGTTATAACAGAAAACAGAAATATATATAGTGTTCAGGACAAATCAAGCAAACATTGGGAAAACCCTTACCAAGAGAATGGCTCCAGTTTTAAATGATCCCAATGACAGCATCTCAATCCCCTGCAAAATTGAAGTGTTAAGATTCTGGTAAACTAAAAACTGGTGTATAAAACAAATCAAATGATTTTAGCTTTTATTCCATAATCTTTAGTAACACATATAAATGTTGAACCATGCAAACAAACCTGAATACAGAAAGCCAATCCCAGAACATTGTTTGCAAGCCAATGCTTCTTTGACGCATACCACAAGCAAAAGAAAAATCCAGGTATCGAAGCAACAATCTGGGACTTTGTGAACTCCACCGAGAGTGCTGAAATAAGAAATCCATGGACTTAAACCATCTTCAAAAATAAAGATTGTAAAGGGAGGTTACTGGCATAGTTAAATTCAGTACTTCATGTCTTTGTTCTGAATTAAGAGTCTAAAACTCATAAGAATTCAATATCAAATGCAAAGGTTGTATTAACACTTAGCACCATGACAGCCATTGTAACTGAAATCTTATAATACATCTACCTCAGAGGGCGAAATGGAAGCTTCCATATCCATAAAAGTGCTGTAAACAAAGAATATACATCCATGCTAGTATTTAGATTTTCTAATGTCACAAAAAATGGAAGCTTCCATATCCACATGGAAAAATATCATTTTGTCCGTAGCAAGATTGACAGAGTCAATGGTGAAAAAGCTTGAGTTCATTCAGTACAAAATATAATATATCGACTCTTAGTCACCAGTCACCACATTTTTAAAAATGTGCAGCAGTACTTAAAATACAATCAAATAGTGCTCTAAAATAGCATTGAAAACATAGGTCTCGTAATATTTCAAGATCTGCACAACTGGATCAAAACTAAGCAAAAAAAAGAAAGGAAGTCAGGATCATACAGTGGAAAAATGGAGCCCGCCAGACGATGAGATTATCATTCCACTCTTTTGGAAGAAAACGTTTTATCGAAGGAAGCAGTGTTGCACTGCATAAGAAGGGCCTCATAAGTACAGCACATAAACAGCTTAACATGTCTGAAAAAGATGTACCAAGAAAAAAAAATGTACTTACGAGAGAGCAACAATGCCTAGAATGAAAAAGTACGCAGTGAGCACAGCATTGACCAAGTCTTTTGAGAGAAACTTGAATAAAAGGAACAGTGATAAAAGCATAGCACTTCCAACTAAGGGAAACCGCATAGCATGCTCCTTGGACATGGTCTCCTGCATAATAACAATTGCAAAAATAAATCATCTGGTCATAATAATAGCCAGCAGATACATCAACACATATTACTTACAGAGGGTGGAGTTGGCTTGACAGAACGGTAGCAACCCACATAGACAGTAAGGCATGCTGTCAATACCACATTCACATTTGGGTTTACATTAACCACAAGTGGCGCCAAGCTCAGACCTGCATATTGTAAAATACATATGCTGCTGAGGTCAGCACCGGCTCATTATATCAAAGGGAAAGGAAGAAGGTAAGGAGCACTGTAAAGGCAGTGATGGCTCAACTGCACAATTAATCGTACCTGCAAGAGCCAAATTGGCAGCGCGTTCATGTGTCTTCATTGTTAGGAAACAATCTGGCAGACTAGCAAGGTGCCCTTTGTGGGAATATCAATGTGAACCTGCGAAGATGATGATGCAGAAGTGGTGTTATCCCAGTGAAATACAAATAAGGAGTTAGCAGAGCAAGTTCTCATCTGAAACAGCTAGTGTTGAAGTTTTTGATCGAATAGTCAGTAAGGCTAACAGTGGAGGAAACATCTAGCGGCAGAACAGATGTAATATCATCCAATTTGTTTTCCATTTGCAGTCCACAATCTAAAAGCTGAGTGTTCTTTTTTTCAGCCGGTCAAAGAATGCTTCAGCTATTCACACTGAAACCCACAAGTAAATACAGCAAAACTTTGGAGCTACGACAACATAAAGGATACCAATTTCCCAAGCAAATTCACGCAGCGATGCAACAGCAAGTTGTCATGGTTCTGATGCTTTTAATCTCATAACTCAATTCCCAAATTTTCCACATGATTGCCAAAATCAATTTGTCCTGAAAACTAACGTAGCAGAGAGGAACGAAGAAATCAGTCACCAGATCTCGAGCTCTGTTGTTGACCCCGCGAGTGACGCCGGTGCAGCCCCGGCAGAGGAGGGTTCGACGAAAGGAGGGAGGAGCACGGCGGACGGTGGGGTAGCCCCGGTCGGTCACCGCGTCCAGTCGCCGGCGGTGAGGCCGGCCGCACGGGATGGGGAGGAGGAAGAAATTGGGGACGAGAAATCGAAATCCGGGCTGGGGTGGAAGAAGGAAAACGGGCCAGTTTTAATTAACGGAAAGGAAACGAAATCTGGACAGTCTGCGTTTTCCTGGCGGCTCAGTGTACTGTGGTGTGGGGCCCACGACCACAGGGGGTTGTGAGTTGTGACCAATGACGAACTGGTAAAATTGACCAAAATTAAATTACCTCCGGTAATAAAATCGTGTATACTAAGCTGAGAATAAAGTTTTGTCAAACCATCGAAATAAAACACAGTAAATAAATATGTTTGGTTTCAGAACATGGTTTTTTTGATAGAATTTTATTAAAAATATATATCTAAAATCTATATCTATATTTATATCTACTCCTATGTCTATATCTATATATCTATATCTTTTATAAAGATAATCTTCACTACACTTTTATCTCAACATGCAAATTGTCCATGTCATCGACAGGCAGTCATGTCATTGCACTAACTTTCTGCCTCTGAATGCATGCTAACCACATTCACAATTACTACCTTTAGAAACATAGAAGACATTCATTTTTATTGCTTTTTTTTTTTTTGCCATTCCATCGTTTTATGATTCAACTTAATGATATTATTTTTTTTAAGATTTCTTCATTGCCTTGCTCAATTTTAATAAGAGTGGATGTAAGAACATGTAAATTTAACTCATATATGCAAGAATTTTATTATAAAAAAAAGTCCCGCAGCAATAGGCATGTATCTTTCTAGTTAAATCAAAGAAAATAAAATCAACAATTTAAAAGAAAAGAAAATCAATCAACAGTATCAGTGAAATTGGCAATGTCAACGAGAGCACAACGCTTTTCTAACTTCTTGGGTACGTACAATGGGCATTGATGAGGTCATAGACGAGCACAAGATACTGAGATCTTTATATGCAGTAATGCACTGAAGAAAAAATGGCAGGCCAACTGTATTTAGCAAATTGCGTCCACAAATTTCGAAGCTGTTATTATGGCAGTCCAACTGTATTAGCAAATTGCGTCTTCAATCTAAAATGCATACAATCTTCGGTGATCTTCTATCCAAAAGGCATGTGATCTTTGGTGATGATCTTCTATATAAATGCATATGATCTTCTGTGGTATTCGATCTAAAATGCATACAATCTTTTCATCACAAAAATAATGAGTATAATCCTTGGTGATGCCATTGACCTAAATGGAGTCATCAAACTGTACTCAGCAAAAGCCTTTGAATAGAGCATTTAGATTTCCGATAGTCCCTGACAGGATATCTCATTTTTAACTGTAGTTCGTCAGTATGCAAAATTTGATGTCCAGTTTGCTTTCTCTACAGATCAGTCTAGTAAGCTTTTGGCCAAGAATATCATATGGCACAAATCACTTGTCCCGTTTACAAGAAATACAAATGAAACACAAACAATCAAAACTGACAGCTTAATGTCTCTCTAAATGGTTTCAGGGACAATTAGAGCTTTGTTCTTCGACATTTCCGAGCCTGTTGCCTGTTTTGTTTTGCCAAACAACGTTCTGTACGGCATGTCATAGTTCATCATCGATCTGGATGGTAGCACTGGAAGGAAAGGAAACGAAAAGGCATATTAAAGAGCAACTAAATTAGGAGAAAGTATGTGTGATCTGTGAATGTGCCAGCATCGTTATTTATTTTACTAGTGTGTTAAAGAATCTAACAGCAGACATGGCGCTGTGATAAAAGTTTGTTTCAAAAATTTGAATGAAATGGGGGTCATTAAAAAAAAAAAAAACCACCACGATGACACACATGCTCACTTAAATTCTTTATATGCAGGCACAAAAAGCCATTATCAGGGATGACATACCTTGTGGATTGACAGTGTTTGCTAATATCTTCACAAAGGGCCTTGCTTACATTTTCTGATTCTGTGGAGCTTGTTTTTATCCACTCAGCGAGCTGCAGATCAGCAGATGAATCAGAAAAAAGAATCAAAATCCATATAAGATCATGTTCTGACTAAATGACATGAAAACCATATGACTGAAAACATTGAACACAACCAAAGAATGCTAAGGATTAGATGTTACTATGTATTTGCTAAAACAAAACTGTAGCCAATTCCATCCAACCTAAGCCTACCTCATCCTCTGTTTCCTCCAGCAGCCTGTGTAGTAAGTGAAGCTGGTTAGCTCATCCACACAAATAATTGGTATGATTATTACAGAAATCACAGAAAGCCAATATTGTATTTGCACAACCAATAAAGTTATGCTTTAAAGCATGACTGAAGAGTTTGTTTAGCCTTGCATTGAAGTCAAGTAAACAAGACTTAAGAGAGAAGCTTAACAGGTAATAAAAATAATAATCAGCAGCTAGGAAAAAGCATGCATGAACAAACATGGGAGGGGAGGGGATGTAATTGACCAAGACACATACAAATTTTGAATCCATGCAAATGAGAACAAGATTTTGCGTACATTCTATGTTCTGCCAGCTAAATATTAAAAAATTACTGAAAATTTCAAACAATATATGCTGCCTATTCTATCAGTCAATTTTTTTAAAAAAATACTGGGAAAATATTGTACCTTCCACAGAAGGTGGACAAATTTTTTGAATGCGCGCGTGCTGCTGCCTTCTTTTCTGCCAAAAGAACAACAGTAAGCAATGAATATAAGACATTTAAAAACAGCACTTATACACAGATAAATGTTTTATTACAATGAAGCAAAACAAACCCAAAGCCAGTGCTTGTTCTTTACTTGGTAAGCATTCAACATTGTGATTTACCATAAGAAAATGCAAGTTCATTTCCTTGTCTTGGTCTCTTGGATCAATTAGTAAGGTCATTTCTTTTAGTACCATCCTCCAAGATTATATACTTACATCATTGAATCTGAATTGCTTGTAATAAGTCTATCATGTAAGCACACACAGTAACTATCAAAAACACAGTTCTAACCATGTTGCCTTCATTTTTCTGGGATGATGCATGTAAGAGAACGATTATTCAGACAGAATGCATTAGCATAATTAAGAAACTATGGATTGACATTGCACTTTGGGCTCTCAGTTTCAATATAGTAACAGGCCATCAGAAGAGTAAACAGGAGCCACAAAGTTGGTAAAAATTACCAGTTTGAAAGCTATTCCAGTCTGTTACTTTAACCCATCCTTTTTCGCCTGATTCCAACTGAATACACAAAAATATGTTAGGTGGCTAAATGCTTAGCATATTCATGGTACACTAAAAAGTGAAAACCCAGTTCAATTTATGGCATGTTTATAACACTTGATACATAGAAAAAGGATGCAGCATCAATAATATATTGTTAAGTGCAAATTCTAAAACAATTATAAATCTGTATTCCTTGCCTTCTTTAAGGTATAATCTTGCATCTTATCACATAGGCCATCCAGAAGTTCTACAACCCGAAGCTCACTGACCCTGCACCATGTATATAGAACCAAAGTACGTAACAATACAAAAGTAAGCAATGAAATATGTCCATGATTGCTACAAGTATGTGAGGCCAAACGATGCTTGTCAAGATCGAATGATATTGTTAAATCATGGATTATTCCAATAAATATTTGTCCAATAAATATGAATGTGCGCATGCTATTTTTTCACCTGTAATCAATGACCTTCCCCTCCCTCTGACCTTTAGAGTTTAAGCGGTTGCGCAAGTCCAAGTGATTTCTTGGCTTCTCCTGCATTAGAGGATTCAGGAACGAAAAAAAAAATGATCAAATGGCGCCAACACCAAGAAACTAATATGATAATACACTACGAAGATTAGTGGAATGATTGCTTCTCCAATTGTAATAAAATATTTTCATACTTGAGAACGATGAAGGCACTATTTAATATAAATAAAAACCGTAATCAGCATTGTAAAGAATGGTTGGAAACTCAGAATCACTAAATTAAATGTAACTAAAGGAGATTCACTTACACTTGAAATTCCAATCTCTAGCTCAGCCTGGAAAGAAGATAAAAAAGGCACATCAGAATATATAATGTGTGCATCCCAAATTGCTGGAACAAAATGCACCATAGGAAACACAAATTTCATTTGCTGACAGTAGAGAGGCACTAGCATATGTCACTGGAACTCAAAATTCAGTGTTACAAACAAAATGGCGTATTTCCCATTCCCACTACCTCAGTGCAACATCTCGTTAATCCATTCAGCAATTTAAGTTATCAACATAACAGTGCTAGTCAGGGCCCTGTATCTGCAAAAGTTCAAACTTTGACTCCTCCAGCATCGAAATTACATAGAGAACGCTACAGGATCCAGGCACGATCTATCTTGGACTATAGCTTCACAAGGAGCGGAAAAAGATCGAAGCTAATTTCTTCACTTCGCTGACGTAAAACGTTTGCAAGACACACTTAATAGGGTGTTCCGATAATGGGAGAAGAGAAAGGCGAAGAGAAGAGGAACTTACAGCAACGGCCTTGCAGGCGGCGCACTTGTCACCGATGGCGGATGCGAAGGTGACGGCCGCCGCGAGGATGGCGACGAGGAGTACGAGGGCGACGGATCTGTGGCTCGCAGCTCTCGGCTCCATCTCCGGCGATCTCGCGCAGTCTCTCCCTCCCGATTTCCAGTCTCCGCTTCCGCTTCCGCGTGGGCGTGGTGGTCTTTTTTACAGATATGACCTCGAGATCTTGCACATGTTTAAATACGTCCGTACTCTTTCAGTTGCTACAGAAGTTTCTGGAATTGGGGCAATTCTCTCATTACCACCTACCACTACCACCCCACTCAGTTTTTCCTATCTTTCAGGCAGAAGAAAGAACTTATCAAGCTCGGCAAAACTGAAATATTTGTAAGTTATGCTTTTTTGGTGGTAGTGGTAATGAAAACACAAAATGAAGTATAGCAAGACTGAAATCAAATGTGTTGAATCCCCTGCATTTTAAAATTCAACCTTCAAGCTGAAGAGTCCAAGGCCACAAAACAGAACAAATGTACAGTCACCATTAAGAAAAAAAAAAAAGCATTCTTGGTGCTCACAGAATAATAATGCTACGATATCAACGAGGCATGTTCTTACACTGTACATGGACTTCTCTCTGTGTAATTTCTGATTTTTCAATTACATACAACAAGACATGGACACTCGTTTGGCCTATTTTCCACTCCCAGGTCAGAAAAGCATTCAGCCAGAAGCTGCAGCATCTCAAGTTCGCCAGGCAGACGAGGTCTCCTGATCAACGTTCTCTTCCCACCAAGTAGCATTCTGCATCACAGAAACTCGGTTAGTAATATAAAATTCATGATGTGCTATAGTGAAATGCAGTTTATGCAAGCAGGTGCTTTGAAACTGCAGCGAACTGTTTAACTAGGATGAGATGAACCTTATATCCTCTTCTGAGAAATTCAAGTGAGCTTCCCTCTTCTTCTTGTAAACCGATCACTCTCAATAGTTCTTCTTTCGCCTGAACCAAGAGGAATTGCATGGCAGACCCAACAAGATCGAACGAAGTTGGTTAGTTTTTTTTTTCAAACAAAAAGAGAGCACAAGAAAGTAAACCAAATATATTCGAGTAACTTATAACCTGTCCCAAAGTGAATCGAGCTTCGCTCTCTGCGACGCATGCATAGGAGCCATCAGCCTGCTTCAGCATGACCTGCCAGGGGCCTGAACAAACAGTAACTCAGTAGATTAGTAGCTGACGATGCTGATAAATAGCGGTGAAATTATCTGCCAAAAGATTGATTTTGCATAATTATTTAGTTTTATCTTCTATTGCATGCCCAGCACAGCAGGTCTTTCTTCCAAACTGTAATCTTGCAAACAAATCCAAATAAGCTCTCTAATTTTACCTGGGTATTGGCGGAATACAGCTCCACTGTAATTTACTATGTATGGAGCAATTGCGATTGTCTACACGGTTAAGAAGGAAAAGTAGTCACAGATGGTACAGGAAGCCATAAACAAAAGGATATGTCTAGTAGATGGATAAAGTAAGACAAATGAATACCTTGGAGTAGTCACGCTGTCTGATATAAAATACTGGGGTGAATTGAGAAAGGAACCGGTAGTGCAAATCTTTTGGGGGAAACCCCAGAAGCCCCAAGTCAGAACTGCACCGACAATTGCATAAGTCACTGCCTCATAAAGCAACAGGCTACAGTTTGAGATATATGAGACATACCGCAATGTATCTAGTTCAAGATTGAATAGAAGGACAGGAACAGATGTGGCAAACATTTCCTGAATTAGCAAAAGCATGAAGAAAGAATCAAATGAATGTGCAAATAACACATACGGCACGACGCCAACAAATGAAGCATTATATTCTAGACATACCACATACTTCTCTATAGAAGCAAGGTCACGTGTGCTGCTGTTGATGAAGATATAGAATGATGGTGGTTCATCAGATTTCCATCTATCTGTGTCCACACCAGGCAACTGGTTATGAACTTATTCATGGGCATTTATACAAGAATTATCTCATAATAATAGCATCAAAACTGACTAATGTTTGTTATTCAATGATGGAGAGGGATGATTTTATACACACCAATCGGTCGTTTCAATTCCATTTTTCGAGATGTGATAATTAATCAACATGAAGAGGCTTGCTATTTACTAAAAAATTGTAAAGAATAACCTCAGCTTGTGGCCTTGGCATAAAGTGTTTGCCATCAGTTAGTTCAAGGCTTCAATGCAAAAGAGTGTCATGAACTATTTGACAAAATAATATCATCAACAATACCATTTTAGACTAGGAGTTGCATGGCTTTTGCTTCCATTAGTCGCATATTGTTACCTTCATTGTCATCTGAGAAGTCAAAATCCAGGGTGTTTCTTATTGATTTGAAGAAGCTGTTGACAGGGTCGGTGGGTACGTCGTCCAGGGAACTGACGGTTACACTCTCAATCTAAAGACAAGCAATTAAATTATGTGACACTATAATAATGAAGCAAGTCATACCATAGGTTTATTAAGACTTTTTTTCTCCTTTTGACCTTCTAAGAAGAACATTTACCGTGTCTATAGCTGTCTTGAACAACTCTGATGCCCTACGTTTTTCAGGTTGATCAGGAAACACCTGAAATCAACTAGAAGAAAGCAAATGAGCATGGTTTTGCATGGCTAGATCGAGCGTGTCTGCATCAGGGAGGATAGCATGTGAAGCTTGAACTTACTATACAGGACCTAGTCCCCTTGAGCTCTTTGAGCTTCCTCGCAACAACAAGAGCAAGCTGGATGTTGGCATCGATGAACTCATCTGAGGAGCCCTGCAGGAGTCCAGCAGGATGATCAGAAACAGAGCAGCTGAGATAGACTGATAGACAGCTCAGGACTGGGATCGCCGGAGGTTGCTGCATTTGGGACCGGAGCTGTTTGGATGCTCCTCATCACACGAATGAAGGCTTGATGGTGACACAAAGTCATCAAATTGTATTCCGGTAGTGCTGCTGTTGCCTTTTAAGGCCTTTTTGTGTTTGTGAACTTAACTGTCTTGAACGCTTTATGATCGATAAAGGGGGGAACCTTTTCTCTAAAAATAAAAGATAGAGTGATGCGTGGACATAAAGCGATGAGTAGATAGATATTACCTTGTAGGAAGAGATGCTGCTTGGCAGAGGCCTTTGACGAGTATATATAACACACACATATCGTCAGAATTCAGAAGCAGGAGTCGTTCAGGCCAGGAAGAAAGCGGAAACGAACAATGGTGAGAAGATAATGCAGGAACAGTGGCAGGAAAAGGGAGCGAGGGTAGCTCACGGGAATTCGATCTCGAGCCGGGTCTTGCCGTCGTCGATGGCGCAGGCGAGGGAGCGCGCGGCGTCGGTGACCAGCACGTCGTAGGACCGCGGCTTGTACACCGACACCCCGGCCCTGAGCGCCTCCACATCCCCCGTCCCGGTCCCTGCACCCGCGCGAGGGGAGACGGCGAGCCTGCGGCGGCGCCGGAGCGGCGAAGAAGAAGAGGCAGAGGTGGTGGCGGCGGTGGCGGCCGTGGGCAGGCGGGGCGGAGTGGGGGAGCAGTAGGGGAAGTGAAAGTGGCGGGCGCAGAGAGCCGTGGGTGGCGGGGCG
>JAKNSH010023472.1:0-13645 GCA_027790015.1 Cymbopogon flexuosus
TTATTTAGTACTTAGTACGATCCGCCATAGTGATTTTTCTGGCGAAACAACACTAACCCTACAGACTCAATCTACTAGAAAAAAAAACTTATTAAAAACAGTGGATCGTCACTCCCTTCAGCCTCCGACGTGATGACAGAGGAGAAGAGGGGGGGGAGCAGTTGTGGACGGCGTGCGACGGCTCAAGGGTTGTAGTCGCCGAATATCCTTGGGCGCCGGTGTGGACAGTGTATATGACTCGAAATCATGACCCGCGCGCATAGTACAATTCACATCTAGTGATGATATAGAGGTCGACTCCGATACATATGACAAAATATTCGGTGCAAACCGTATCTTCGGTGTAATCGTGAAACCCTTTGCAAATTCATATTTAGGAGTTTTCAAAAATATTGAAACTTTGCACCCCCAATATACATATGTGCGTTGTCACAAAATTTGAAATTCAAACTGGTTTATAGAAAAAACTATATGAAAATAATAAATATCACTTACATATCCACTAAGAGAACAGAATTTTAGGAATTTCCGCTAGTGCATATGCAAAAAATGTCATTTTCATATGAATTTTCATATAAAATGAGTTTGAATCTCAAATTTTGTGACGGTACACGTCTATGCACTATTGGTGTACGTATATAGTTCCAATATTTTTAAAAACTGCTAAGACAAATTAAATAGGGTTTTCATACACTGCATCGAAGATGTGGTTTGCACTGAATATTTTGCCGATATGCTAAAGTCATCATCCACCCATGATACCAAATCTTAATCTCAGCTCACGCAATATAGTACTCCTTAAAAAGAAAGCTGTTTTAGATAAGGCTTGGGTCAAACCTTGAGAATATAAATCTTGAACAATTTTTAAGTTGTTGAGTTTGGAGATGTGAAAACTATATGAATATATTTGTTTTGAAAAATATTTTCATAAAAGTATACATATATCATCCATCATGTTTTGATAAATATTTTTATAAAATAAGAAGTTAAAGTTATGCTTTAAAGACCGTATCTCTATAAAAACAACCTTCCTTTTGAGCATAGAAGGAGTACTCTATTCAACATTCACAAATCTGTGTACTCCCTAGGTTTGGTACGATGATCAGATCCATGTGTCCATGTTCGATATAAAGTCCTCGGAGCTCGCGCAATTAAAAGTTTGGTATGTTTAGTCTAGGGACTTTATATAACCGATTGATATTGTTTTGGTGTGAGAAAAAAAAAGTTATATAAGTTGAAGCGACTAGTGCATTATCACCCACGGTGCAATGTACGGATATATAACCGTGTCAAAAATAAAAACGTACGGATATATCTATATCTGTATCTAGTAACGTATAATCTATATCGCATTTGAATTTGAATAAAAATAAAAAAGATGCCACCCAAAGTAGACATTAATTAAATACGTACATAAATAAAATAAAATAATAAAAGGCCAAGGGCGAAAAATAGAAAAGCTATTTGGTTGAAGCGGATTAGGGTTTCTGCGTCGGCTAGTTTGGACGCAGGAGACTAGAGAGACCACAGGGCCGCGGCGGGGAGGAGAACAAGCTATGGGCGCGCCGAAGCAGAAGTGGACGTCGGAAGAGGAGGATGCGCTCCGCGCCGGCGTGCGCAAGCACGGCGCCGGCAAATGGCGGACCATCCAGAAGGACCCCGAGTTCAGCCCGGTCCTCTCCTCCCGCTCCAACATCGACCTCAAGGTATCTTCCCCTGCATCTGACCCGCCGCTCCCCATCTACCTGGCCGCGACGAAGCTAGCCGTGCGCTTCATCTTATCTGTTGGATCCTTTTGCTCCTCGATTCGTCCCGATTTCTCGTGATGTTTCGTACCGTCGTGTGCTTCTGAGCGTGAGGTGGTTTTCCCCTGTCTCCCTAGCTGTGTGGTGGGTTTAGGATGCTTGGTGGTCCCCCAGCTGCCGTTTCGTCGGCAGTACCGTAGTAGATTTGGGCGTCGAAGGCGAGATTTTGGGTTTTGGGGAACTGATAAATGTAGGCGAAGGTTGAAATGGTCGTGTTCTGCTGCCAAGGGATACTGTGATGTGATATTTTGCTCGAGGGGAGTGATGCTCCGGTGGTCAGAGATATGCGGTGCGGGATTGCATATGGTAGTGTGAATGTTTTATGATCTTGGATGTATGTTGTAAATTTAAGCTGTTTTCATACCTGTGAATAATCGATAATATTATGGTTGAATTCAATAATGTTGCTGATCACATGTTGAAACAGATTTTCTGAAAGAAGCGAATCGCAGACAGATTACTAGTGATGTTCTCTTGCCCATGGATGTTGCCCTCGTGCCATTTCTTATTAGGAATTTACTTTAACGGGTGGGATTCATTTTCTTGTTTCTTCACACTGTTTGGATTGGTTTGAGTTCCTGAACATGTGATGATGATTCATGAGTAGGTGATTTCTTAAACCACATTCTTTTTGTTTGATGATAAAATGCGAGCATGCTAGCAGAGAGGTATTCTAGTCAGTGACTCAGCAGTTATTGCTGATGGGGTAGGATTCAGTGATAAATTTGATGGATATCCTGGTAGGGTACCACATTTTACAGGGATTCGTGGTTGGGAAGATATTGCCCTCAAGTAGTTGCTTAGAGTTTTCAACCTTAGCAATTAAGGGCCATGATATTTTAATTGAAATCTGCAAATGCATTCTTTCTCTACTACCCCCTCTGATTCCAAATATGTCATTTTTGGATTCTAGTGGGTCAAACTTCTTTGACTTGGCTTATCAATATAAGAAAATTGGCATAGATTCATAACACATAGTTGATGTTACTAGATTCAACATGGAAAAATACTCTAATATTTATCCATTTCTATTTAAATTTGAAAGTAGTATACTTCTACAAAAAAAAAAAAATGCAAGTCAAAATGTCATATCAGAGACAGTATCACAATTCTAAACAATCTAAGTTTGGAATCAGAGGGAGTTAATGGCCTAAACATTATCATCTACCTCAATTAAACCAATGGTGGTGCAACATATATTAAGAAACATAAGAAACACATCAATCCGTCCTGACCAATTGCTTGTGTGCATCCTGCTTGTATAGGTATTGGCAATTGCTAGCACACATATCTTCACCTTGACCCTCCAGTCCTCGTGCAGTATGGCCGAGTAGTGCAAGAGTACATCCATTTTAGCAAAAACATCAAACAAGTGTTGCAACACTTTGCCTTCAAGATGTGAATTGTTAGTTTATTACATGTGTCCATAGACCATGAAACTGTTGTGATACAACCTATATGGATTTCTTTGTCTCCTAGAATAAATGGAAGAGCTACCTGCCCCATGTTCCTTTGGCGAACACGTTTGAGGAACAGAATCAGTGCACTCCACACATGTTTAGTGACTGTGCAGCTGCAAAACGTATGAATGGTATCCTCTTGATTTCTTCAGTATAGAATTCACATCTCTTGGCTCTTGCTCCCAATCTCCCATTGCCTCGTCTTCCCAAGAAGAAATCTAGTAACAATAGCCTTCCTGTTAACCAAATTTTTATTTTCTTTTTCCTTGAGCGATGGAGCAGAGCTGCATTTCATGTCATTTAGAAGAACAAAAAAGGTCCGAGGAGAGATCAGAGACCTGTCCTGTCCTACACTGCATTCACGCCATTTATTTCTTAACAAACACGATAACAACATAATCACCTACTCAGGTCAGGGATACTGGGATGAACAACCTAGTGAGGAGCTTGCTAAGAGCCAAGGCCCCAACCGAGTACCAAAGGCCACACTCATCTGCCTCCATTTGCTGTACTGCCTGAACATTTGGTCTGGCCTCTTCAAACACACAATAATTCATTGTTTCTAAATTTTCCAGGCCACCAAAATGATCAAAAAATTGAAAGTTTGAAACCCTTTCTCAAATCCTTGGGAACTCCTTCTATAGCATTGTACCACAAACTGGAGAAATGAGAGACAGAAGGTTAGTGGTAATTGGAAGCAGCCCCAGCCATTGGAGGATCATTGTCCAAACCTGTCTGGAGAACACACATGAGACAAGGATGTGCTGAATTGTCTCATCAGCCTGATCACATAGAGAGACACATCAAGTCCAGCATTTATTTTCTTGTAGCAACATCTTTACACTAGGTTGGATTTGGAAATATTACTTTTCTCACCCTTTGTTTTTGCCTTTCCCTGAGTCCATAACTGGATCAAAGGCAGAGCATGTTTTGCTCAAGTGATTAATAGCTATCCCACTGGCCACTGGTTTGTGAATATGCTTGTAATAACTATTCCATTGTTTTCATACTATCTTGCCCAGTTGATCAGCATGATTTGTCATGTAGCATGTTATGTTAAAGAAATACGACATACCTCTTGTGGTTTCACTTGGAAGTGGATAAACATTGTAATTGTTCTCCATTCATACAATCCAATGTAAAATTTTTGAAAAGTAAGACAGTTTGTTGTAATAATTCTATCATATGATGACCATCTGCAAGGCATGTCAATTCAGTTGTACCGGTGAAGCTTGCACCGTGGTTATAGGTTTTCCATATTGGTCTTCTATGTGAAATTCTATTTGGTATTTTCAGGACAAATGGAGGAACTTAAGTTTCAGTGCAAGTGGACTGGGATCAAGTAAAGTACGGGTTCCAAGGATAACTGGACCCTCATCTTCCCAATCGACTAACTCACAGCCTGCACTGCTTCTCCCAGCCCCAAATAAAGTTAGTGAAGCTATACTGCCTGCAGATGCTGAGAAAAAGCCACAGGATGGGAAGACTCCGCCAAAGTTGGTTTCTCTTTGTTTTCACACTGAAGTCTAGTTAATCAGCAATTCTAATTTTAAATGCATAGTTGTTCATAACATAGATTAAAATTCCGATTAAATGTACACTGATTCAAGGGTGATTGCATGGCCACACCTACACTATGCTTATACTTTTGACTTTTGAGTAAATGAAGGATGTCCCTATTCATCCGACTCCACATAGTTGCCTCCTTTATTCTTAGTGTGATCTTTAAGAGGATATATAACCATATAAGTTTTTTGAATGATATATCACTTCAACTTCCATTGGATAGAAGAACATCTTGGTCGAAGCAAGCAATTGCTGCTTCAGAAATGCAAACTGAAGATTGGACATGGTTTAGCAGGAATGTCTGTAGATAAGCCAGCTGATGTGTAGAAATGCCTTAAATACAATTCTCAAGATTCAAACCTTCAAACTGACCATATGGTGTGAGTTTTGATGGATTTAGCATGGGATCTGTTCCATTTTATTTTAAAGTTTTGTCCTCATTAATCTTTGGAATCTGGTTATAACATCAAATTTGTTTGCTAGGTATGGTGTCATGATTTTTGAAGCTCTTTCGCAATTGAATGAGCCAAACGGTTCAGAAATTGCTGCAATCTTCCGCTTCATAGAGGTTGGGCATCTGCACTTATTATTCTCATTTGATTTTACTGTTTTGCAGCAGTTATTTCACATCAAGCTTTGGAGCTCATTCAATTATTGGTTGCTTTTAACTATATACATACATTTGACTGTTGTGATGTGATAAGAATCACAGCTCACAGGAATGTTCTATTACATGATCTGTCCATAGGGAAACTATTATTTCGCATTTGAAGCTTCTGTTTCGAGAACTTTGTTGGTTATAATAGCTAACTTGAATGATGAAAAATAATCATTTTTTCACACATAAGTCATGAATGTTTCATAAGAATTTTGTGGCCATCTTGATCTCAGTTCGTGTGTAATACGTGCTCAATTCTGCTGACTCATTTGATAGATGACATGCGTGTGTTTTTTTTTCTTTATATGGGCTTAAGGACGCCTTTTCAAATTATGTGTTTCTACAGGATCTGATTTCAACTTTGGATTCTGTACTTACACAGTACATATGGTGAGGGTGTTGGATGTATTTGATTGGGTTTCCATATGATACATGCCTTATTTCCTTTGCGCACTTGGTGTATCTGGTTTAATACCATGCTGTATTTAGATCTTGCTTAATATCTTCCTAGAACGATGATAAGTTGCTTATACGATCATTGGTACCATATTATGCAGGAAAGGTATACGGTGCAACCGACCTTTAGAAGATTTCTGGCCGCAAAGTTACGGCGTCTTGCAGACTCAAACAAAATTATAAAGGTGAATCTTCTCTTAAATTAGACTACTGTTATTTTTTTTTCCTATTTTCTTTTCGTCTTAGCGAGGCTTATGTTTTCCTCTTTACAATCCGTTTGGATATGCAATCTGTAGATTACCCATGGATCTGGCTGAAATTCTACATGTTCTGAACTAATCCAATCGAACCCTCTGTGTTCCATTGGTCTCCTTGCTTGGTTGGCAAGGTCTGCACCACATGTCATCTAGGGACGATATTAGTGAAAAGACAACTGAAGAATAGGGGAACTTCATTGACCGAACTTTGAATTAGAGATTTTGATTTGAAGAAATTGCATTTTAAGATTTGACAGTGAACAGTTCTGCACATGATTTGTGAAATTAGGAGCTCAGGTTATTTAGAGTGCTTGTGAAAATTGGCACTCTCGATCTCAATTTACAATGAATTTTGTTTGGGAATTGTCATCAAACTAAGTTTATTTATTATTTGGTATTTGAAATTGCCTTCATAAAAGAGTTTCAGTAAGATTGAGAATGACATACTTAGGAACTTATTTTTAATATATATTTACTTTGGAATTTGGATTCAAAATATATTTTTATGGAGCACATGAAATATTTGGAATCCAAACATAGTGGAATGTATGTGCCTTGCAATGTCACTCTTTATTTTCATAGCTTGTGGTCGTGTCAACGGAGTTGCTTTTTGTTAAGTGTATGTATCCAACCGGTTTTGTTGACCTTGGCCGAATATGCCATGTACCACGTGCCCATATATATAAAAAAAGTGGTTTGAGCTTGACATAAAACCTGCACTTCTCATGAGTGCAAATTTAATTGTGGAAAGTATCTTGAGGGCTGTATTGGCAGAATATTAAATTTCAAGCAAGAAATGTTTGAGCTGTGGATGCATGATGCAACTAGTGCCAATCTAGCTAATTACATCCTTTTATCTAAATACAGATCGATAAGTCTTATAGGCTCCCAGATTCCTTTGCAACAAGGACTCCAGCTCCAATAAAAGCTTCAGCTTCAAAGCAGAAAGATCCAGCAAAGGCATCGAAGGTGTCAAAGACCATAGGATTGTTTACTGCCTCCAGCCCTGCACTAGAGGCAGCGATGGCAGCTGCTGTCAAGGTGGCTGACGCGGAGGCAAAAGCACATGATGCACATGATCAGATGATGGAGGCAGAAAGGATCCTCAAGATGGCTGAGGATACCGAGTCCCTCCTCATAATTGCAGATGAGATCTATGAACGATGTACTTCATCTTCTTCATTATCTACCATATATCACCTTTCACTCTCCTATTGTTTTTCTTGTATCGTCTAACTTCATGCTGATGGTTCAGGTTTAAGGGGAGAGATAACCACATTAGTTCCACAAAGGGATTTTTGAAATCTATTGGAGACACTCGTCCTGTACATGGGTAGGTTCTGGAGTCCAGTGGCTCGTATTGCTCCTCTGTTGTATAATTTGTCAGTTTGTGCTGTACTTGGGATATGTCCTAGGGTTAACTAAAATAACATCGGCGCGCCACCTGTTTTAAACTTCTGTAATATGTAATCCCATCTCTCCCAGCCTGTCACTGCAAGCTGCGATCGTGATTCCTGATGGTAGTAATGCTTTTTTCCCCTCTCTCTTGACATGATGAGAGAATAGAGAAGTGTTTTAAACAGATGAATTAAGGGTAGGAAAGTGAAGCGTTCCTGGTATAAGATAATATAATATGTGTGGAGAATGTTGTGTTCTGTTCGACCCTTGTTCATCACGAGTGTGAGAATTGTTCTTTTTCGAGTACTCTTCTTTTGACTGGAGTGGTCCATGGCCTTTACCAAAAGAAAGGCCTTGTTTAGTTGTCTAAATTTGGCACCAAATTTATTATATAAAAAGAAGATTTTCTATCACGTTAAAATATCGGCACATGTATGGAATACTAAATGTAGATAAAATTAAAAACTAATTGTATAGTTTGGTTGTAATTTGCGAGACGAACGTTTTGAACCTAATTAGTTAATGTTTGGACAATTTTTATCAAATACAAATAAAATGTTACAGTATTGCTATAGTGTTTTTTTCCAACTTTGCAAGTGGGGAAGCCAAAGCTACAAAATCCGATTCGACCATACCAGTCTTCTCTGCATTTCTCTTTTGGTGCATTGACCTCAACTTTCTGTTAGTGTTTGACTGGTCCATTGCCCATGTCTATAAATGGATCTGAATCAATTTCTGATGTGACGGTGCTAAATCGAAAACAATATGTTTGCCCCGCTTATCTCATGTTTTTTTATAAACAATCGATCGATCATCACCATGGTTACCAGTAACAACTTATTATGCTTTCAATTTTGTAACCTAGGAAACATATAGAAATCTTAGGGACAAATGTTTTTTTTTTCTCGAATAAGCAAAAGATTGCGAACGTTTCTTTTACAAGGGATGATGTGTTCCTTGGAAAGCTGAATGCACCGAGTATATATTACTAGGCCCTGTTAGATGGGAGTTGAATAGAAAAAAGTTAGAATTCTGGATACTGTAGTACTTTTGTTTTTATTTGACAAATATTGTCCAATCATGGATTAATTAGGCTTAAAAGATTCGTCACGTGATGTCCAACTAAACTGTGTAATTAGTTTTTGTTTTTACCTATATTTAATGCTTCATGCAAGCGGCTAAAAATTGATGTGATGGTGATGTGATGGAAAGAGAGTGAAATTTCTAGCAATCTAAACAAGGCCTTACTATATATACTCTACAAAAGTATAGCAAAGGATTTTTTGATCTAGAACATTCCCAGGTTTCTGAATCTGCTGCTGCTGCTGCTGCTTCTTCTTCTCTCAAGTACTGCTCCGATCCTTTCCGAACTCTTCCATTGTTTTTTGTTTCTGCTGCATGCCTACTCCAACTATATACGGGAATATATATCAAGTATGGAGTACACATCTTTTTAATTTCCACTTTCACAACATCAGGTAAGGCACATTATATCGCCATCATCACCACGTACAAATTAAAATATGTTAGGCATGCATGGACAGGAATAGTGTACCTCATCGATCTTTATCGTTTTCCGCGTGGATGCTTTTAGTCCCCAAATCATATAAGTATATAACTAATGTAATTTATCAAAAGCAAATAAAGTCCAATTAATATGAGAGTAGGGATCAGCTCAGAGCAGCATCATACTAAATGGGAGATGCTGGGACAGAAGGACGATGATAGATAATCAAACTGACGATCGATCGAGGCACTGTTTAATATGATATTAAATGCAAGGAGCTGCTACATGTGTTCCTATTATTCTAAAGCATGTTTTCAAGCTTGGTCCTCACGTTTCCAAAGCATTTTCATGATCAAGATTCATAGTATTTCAAGAGCCAATTTGGTCATGTTTTCCAAGATTCATGGCAAAATATAATTTCAAATATTATATATTTCTTCACAACAATATCGGGCACGTTTTCCGATCTTAGAAATTACATTTTCAAGAATATTTTATGTGTGTCAAATTAAAGCTATCAAGGTATTTTTGTCCTACAAAGAGAGGATTATGTCAAATTTTTAGTATTATAGACCTCTCTTATATTACAAAGATTGAAGGATAAGCAACTTACTACCGGTAAACGTTACACACACATGTTCTCCACTCATATTCTCCTCCAGATTTCTCTACTATCATCCATTGCAATACTCCATTTAGCTGATGCAAGTTAGGAAATCAAGAAGCCAACATCAATTTCTCCAACTAGATACGACAAACTGTCCCAAACAATAGAATTGCCTAAAGAGTTAGCGTCTCGAAGCCAAATCTAAGACACATAACCCTAATAAGTCATCTGTGTCATCGAACGGGATTGAGGAGTACTTGACATATGCGCCATCAAAGACGATTGAGGAACACTGATGATATCATCGCATCAAAAATGATTTGAGGAGTGGAGAAGCAAATGCCACTACTCTGAATCTACCAAAGATGGTACTATGAGGCCATCAAAGAGGAATGAAGACTTAGACCCCCCCTCCCACCATCACCACCAACAAGTGGACACGCAAAAGCTTTCTCTCATTTCCATAAGGACCTTCCTACCTAGCTACCTTGATGAAAATCTCATCAAAATCGATGTGGTCACCAAGGAAAGTAGCACGGAGGGGCCGCCAATGGGATTTATGTGTAGGGGAGGTTCCCCGCTTCTCGTCGCTGGTGAGATCAACAGATAGGAAGGAGGAAGGTGGTCGTGGCAGACTAACGATGTTTTGACTTAGGATAAATCTAAATAGACTTATTATATTTTAGAACATGGAGCGATAGTTTCTGAAATATTGGCAAAAACAAGGTGGGGTTGGGGTGGTCTGTGGTCAGAAATTATTAGGAGATATATCGTCCCATCTGGGTGGGTCCAATGGACATTTTCACGTACATAAAAATGCACTTCCAAATTTCCTGTTTGCAATTGAACCGAATGAAATTAAAAAAAAAAATCGCACAAAACTGGCAACCAAAACCAAGGTTAAAAACTGATGCATGGGGATGCACACAAGAGAAAAGGGTCAGTTTGTGATTGGTGCGCTCAGTTGGCCATAATGTTGCAATAGAAGTAGTCTCAAGTCTCTTGATAAAAAAAGAAGTCTCAAGTGTCTCAAGTGTCTCAACTTACTGCTAATATACATTTCATGGAGAAGAAAAGTTAGTAGCAGTACTCCATTGCATTTGAGAAAATTACATGACGCATAAAGTGTCCTACTTTTATGACTCATCGACCTCCTTTTGTGAATTGTGAGTAACCAAACTGCCGGCCACTCCATCTTATCTTTGGATAGAATTCTTTCTTCGCCTGCTGCTTATTAACAGCAGCTTTTATATGCTGAACACATTAAAACTCACAGCTTCGAATTCAGACCGCAAACTAGGAATCAACATTGCAAAGCTTGAATCTGAGGATCCTCAAGAATGCGAGAGCAGAGCAACAATACACTGCAAATTTCATTGTGTGGATGTACACTGAACCCCATTGGAGTACATAATGGCTTATTGGAACTTGGATCTGAATCTGATCATATATACGAACTACCATAAACATTCTAGAGATAAAAGATGTAAACAAATCATGCCTTACCGTAACACCTGATTCTCTGCATGTTTGCTGCATCTATGGCACAGGAGGTTCATCACCGTCCAAATACTGAGACCAAGAAGAGCAGGAGCACGAGCGCAACGCCCCACTGCGACGCCGACCCTGCGCCGAATAGTGAGACCAAGAAGAGCACGAGCACGAGCGTGAGCGCCACGCCCCACAGCGACGACGACGACCCCGCGCCGCCGCCGGCGCCGTACCCGTACTGCCCCCTGCTGTCCCCAGTCACCATCTCCAAGAGGAGGCTCATGACGCCGTCCCCTCCGCCGCCGCCAGCGGCCGCCACCCAGAGCTGCACCGCGATGATGAGTATCAGCGGGGACAGGATGAGGAGGCGCCGGAGCTGGTCCGCCAGGCTCTCCATCGCCGACTCGCACCACGCGAAGAGCGTGGTGGCCGCGATGACGGAGACCGTCGCGAGGAGGAGGAAGGTGTACACCGACGACGCCGACTGTCCGTACCCGCCGCCGCGTACTCGCTGCTGCGGGTAGTTGTAGTAGTACGGCGCTGCCGGCTGGTAGTACGCCGGCGAGTAGTAGCCGCTCGCCATGTATGTAGATGATGCAAGGATCGGACTGGCCGGAAAAATCTAGCTTCTTTTCTGAATATAATTAAACTAGTATCCGCTCGCTCTTAGATACTAATGCTGATGATCAAAATGGTTTGTGTTCATGGAGATGGAAGGTGTTCACGGTTCACCTATATATATAAGGGAACAGAGGAATAGCAGAAGGAAGCTCGCGATGGCAAGAGGCTTTTACTTGGGAATGAGAGGATTCCTTGGCGGCGACGCTGTCGTGCCACCAATTGTGGCCAGACACGTGGCACCGACCAAGGGGCGATGAGGGATAGATAGATAGATGGAGTGGAGAGGAGCATGGCTTGCAAAGTTGGCATCTTGGAGGCTTGTGTCAAGTTCAAGTGCACATTGTCATGCTTATGCATGGATAAATGCCGCTTTAGTTAGGGGATGGTATACAAATCTAAGGATCTTCGTCAGTCCATGGAGCTTTCTTTTCTTTGGATATGATTGGTCCGAGCATAGAATAGAACCACTTTTGGCGCATCATTAGTTCGCTACTAACATATCCACCTGCTTTGGAGCTGATTACCGATTCTTTTTGCCAACGAACTATCTTTAGGCGCCGCCTAATGCAGTGCAGTGCGTACTGTACAGGTACAGCGTACTGGAACGACAAGCATATGGCGTCGCTAATCGTCAGGAGTTGGTGTGGTTTGGTTTCTGCCCTTTTCTGCATGCCATGGCCTTGCTTTTCACTGTGCTGAGCACCAGTGCGGCAGTGCCGGCCGGTGCCACGGAAGCCGTGCAGGCGGTTGACGTTAGTCAGATCCCCAGTACTGCTGAGCCATTTCTTCGGTTCTGGTCCAAATCGATCACCAGCTGCACTTGGCAGACGTGGTGCTCGGTGGCGCGCGGCGCTGTACTTGGCACGAGAGTCCGTCCATGGCCGGTGCCTGCAGTCCCTGCACTGCTGCACATGACTGAAGAAATATTGCAGGCCATTGCTCGTACCCGCCCTTTTCCTTCTTTTTTTTTTCTTTTTTTTTTGGTACAGGACTCAAGTGAGCACAACCACACGTAATTCCGTATCGGCCTAAATTTTCAACAAAAAAAAAAAGCGCATCTGCCTAACCTATATCAATGAGAAGAGATTATGTTCTGACCATACAATCGTCACTAAAATCTTGAAAAGTCAGATCGTTTACGTATCGAAACTGAATGTCACGTCATCACAATACTATAGTAAGCTCTGAAGCCCTTATGATTGTACAGATGAACAAGCCAACAGGAAATGATTGGAAAGGAGAGGTGATCAGATAGGGAACTAACTGTTTCATCACTGTACCGATATGTTCAAATTGCTTAGTCTTCAAAAGGGAAATTGTGGTGTCATAAGTGTCATAAATTCAAGACACTTTGCTTTGGAGGCGGATGCATTATCAGGCTTTCAGTTGTTTCCACACGACAATCTATCTACAGTATAATTGTTGAAAGCCATGAACAAACCAGACAGGCATTCCAATTCTGAGTGTTACATACAGCACACAGTGATTCCAATCCAGACAAGGAGGTGCAAACCACGACAGACAAGGAAAGCACACAGCCAATTCGATGATTGTTTCCCTCATGATCCTCTCTAGGGTCATGCATCACAATCCATTGAGTTTGGCATCGACATCATCTTGGTCAATTACCTGACCCTTCTTCAGTTTCGCCACAAGAACCCACATGTTCGCAAGCTCTCCTTCCAGGAAGGCTTCCTTCTGCTTCGACTCCTCGATTTTCTTCTGGAGCTCCAACTCTCTTTGCTCCTTCCCCATAAGCATGACCTCCAGAGCTTGTTCCCTCTCATAGCTAGCATTAACATCTCTTCTACTCGCTGGG
>JAKNSH010023628.1:0-22500 GCA_027790015.1 Cymbopogon flexuosus
CTACGCCTTGAACCACTCGGCCATCTCTCCTACATAATCTTATTATTGACCAGAAACTGAGTGAATAGCGAGTTTTACCATCTCCTGCAAGTACAGGTACAACCGATCACAGGTTCCATAGGGAGTTTTACTTCCTTTCCAATTTCCTATTTCTCAACAACAACTTCTCTCATCCCCACGGATCTATTCCAAATTCTGGAATCGTCCCATGTTTCTATTTCGATTGTATGGCGTGGCGTATACACGTTCTGCAAACAGAACGTATGGTTACTTTACTCTATTTTCTCATGGCTTGTTAAACCTTTCTTTTTTCTCTTTGGATCATAACCAAATCAAAACTTCTCGAGTTATCAGAATCCATAGTAAAATTCAGTCCTTGGTTATTCAAGTTAGATGAAATAGTAATAGTTTGGCTCATTGGTATACTACGAAATCCAATCTGATTCAAATATTTCATATCTCTCCTTGTCGGGACAATTTGAGCAGAAAGCCCATATCTATTATCTATTTTTTAGAATCGAATTAGTCTGTTTTTTTGCTATTTCGTACTGTATAATTCCATTGTTTATGGGATCATTTTCCCCGAGGGTTTCCAATCAATGGGGGCGTAGTATAGGTAGTTAGAGAGGCTCCCCTAGCTTGAATTCTTTTTACCCATTCTTAGAGAGTGATAGGTTTGATTTTTCCGTACCGTAATAGAAGAGCTCAGAAGAAAGACCTAATTATGTAAAAACACGACCATTCAAGCTAAAGATCAGAGGATCCGTAATAGGACTCTCATAGACTTGCCAGGAAATATCAAATTTGGAATCGGCTTTTGCGCTAGGCTCAAACTTGAGGGACGGAGCCTTTTATTTTGTTCGGGGAGTGGATTAAGAACGTTTTAGCCCCTCCCCTCATCTTTGATGTAGGAATGTCGCTATAAGACGAATAACCTTATTCCATGGTGAGTTTAGCTACCTCCAGAAAGTCAGTGTCTGAGTTATAGTCCGCGCGATCCATTCAAAGTCTGAGTTTCTAGAAAATTCCTTCCTCACCAAGTAGTCTTCTTGGCCCTCAAAAGGAGACAGCCGAGCTAAATGATCCATACGAGTCACTAGCTTGGAAGCCATTTGCCTTCAATGCAGTTTTAGAACTTTAAGTGTAAATATTTTCCCTTACAGGTTACTTGAAATAGACCTCATCTTCATAAACTTATTTTATAGCCGGCTGTCCAAAGAACTCCAATTGAAGATCGAAACTCGCTAGGACATTTCTCTGGCATGGTTCATATAGAAAAAGAGATATTCATGTTCCTCTGTAAGTAGAAAAAAGTTTGATGGTGTTTTGGGTATACAGAATCTCTTAGAAATGAACAGGGCATTGATTGCTAAGTGGTGCTTTCGTTTCAAGGACCCCACTGTCACAGGTCTTTGGAAGCAAATAATAAGAAAAATGTATAAAAGAAAAAAAGATGTATTCACCATTAGAAAATGGTGTTGTCTCTGAGAAACACAACATTGAGTTAGGCTGTAAATACTTCGTTGGAAATGTTTGGATATATTTTTATGGAATGATAGATGTTTATGTGACTGTACACTGGCACACCTATATCCAACTTTGTTTGCAGCTTGCTATGAACAGGAGATTACTGTGGCTAAAGCTCTGGAACATGATAGTTTGCATTTTCCTATTTGAGTACAGGACGTTGTTCAGAGTGTTGGGCAGCATTGTGGAGAGATCACCCACAATTTGATTGTGATGTAGCTTTATGATATCTCCTCAAGGTATAGGGGCTTGCTTCTTACTAAAGGAATGGGGGAAAACTTATTTCTTGAAAAAGCATAGAAAAAGAGTGATCCGCAGACTTACTAATGTTCTCTGGCCAGGCCCGGGATTCATCTCCCCCAATCCCAATACATGCTACTTCTGATAAGTCATGGTGCCGTGGTGGGTGAACAACTCTCCAAACATTCAGGAGCTCCTCTTACAACCAAGCCAGGCCTATGTGAACTATCCGGGTACAGCTTTCTTCGTATTCCATGAGCCATGGGAATCTGCCCTTATTGAACTGTGCTCTGTCAGAGATTCTGACCTGTCTTTGGTTCTCTGATCTGTCAGAGATTCTGACCTGTCTTTGGTTCTCTGAATGGATCGAAAGACGGAAAGTAACGTGCCGTAGTTACTTTCTCTTTCGTAGTGTATCTCTCGTGCCTACGTGTATCACTGGGTCAAAACATAGGTTCGAGAAGAACTAATGTTGTGTTTCGCCTCCTCGTCAATAGTCTAATTTGACTATACACGAATCACCACGCCAGAGGTTAACCATGGGGGTGACTCCTTCCCACCGCGAGGAATGTGTGGAGCGGGGAAGGAGTAGCACAAGCATTGCTGAATAAGTGACTTACTTAGTGACTCTTTGAATTAGACTCCCCTGGGAATAACACGAGAGACAGAATGATTTATTTGAGACTCGATTAATTAGCTTAGCTGGGCAAGCAAAAAGACAGAAAGACATAGCTGCTGGGAAGAGTTGGTTGGAAGAAGGCAGGTAAGATGGAGCCAATTACCAATTCCGGGCGGTGCGCTTAGAGGATAAAGCCCGATGCTTTTTCTTTCTTTTCTATGATATGCAAGTGCTAACTAAATAAATCAATGCAAAAGAAATTCATTTAGCATGACCCCCTAACTTCAGTCAGTCTGGTAAGAAAGGGTTCTAAGCGGCGCAAAAAACAGGTAGAAATACCAATTGACATATCAATCGGGCAGTAGTTCACTAGCCAGAGTGGAGCATCTTCAAAGCAATATGACAGCCCGCCCATAGGAGGAGATTGACCGCCCCAGTAGGCATTTGACCGCGAGTTCAGGTGTGTGTTCATGTCCTCTGTTCTCTACTTTTTCTCGTAATTAGTGTGGCGCTACTTGTTTGGCCTGAAACTTTCGCTTGGCTTGTGAAAAGCAGCATTCATTGAAAAGTTCAACTTTATGATGTGAAAATCCCTATTCAAAAGTACGGAAATGAAAAAGGAACATGTTTTCTTTTTTTTCTATCAAACTCCAAATTCTTGTAGGATGAATCAAACCAATCGGCCATTTCGCAGTCCATCTATCTTCTCGAGTTACGCTTGACAGTGCACAGACCCGTCTTAAGACCCTTATTCCCAGAATTACCAGGGCTAGCCAACTAAATAGAAAACCTGGCCCCATAGCTGGTCTTCCATATGCACTCAAGCAGGACCCCTACTTTAATAAGTCTGCAATTATAATAATGAGGGGATAGCAGCGAACTCTATTAACAGACTGAACTTTACCTGTCTCCCCTTTTATTTTTTCTTCCCTGACCGGGGCATGAGCCCGAACAGACTGATTGGCATCATCAAATCTCGTTTACAAGGTTTCAACTGCTCTAGTGGGAGTTGCTTTTTCCTATGCTGGCTTCATTAAAGAAATTGCATTGCGCGCTCTTTCCTTCCCAAAGAAGATTCCTTAAGAAAGCAAAGCTTCCGTCTCGAACTCCGAGTGCTTTCCAAGGGGATCTGGTTAGCCTTATACATCTCCTCTTATACCCGAATCCATTCAATTAATTCCTCGCTGTTTATAGGCTCGCTCCATCCGCAATAAGAGCATGACAGATTTCTGACTTGCCCTTACTTAATATAATAGCCAGAACATGATTTCGATAGAGGATTTCCATTTCTAAATCAATGGTTGGTTCGGGACCAGGGACGGTCCGTTTCCAAAAAAGGTACTTTTCTCTACAAGATGTGTTTTCCAGTCATTATATATAGTAGTAATGTAATGATAGAGATTTTCTAACGACTCTGAAGGGCCAACCCTTCCTCGAGCTATCTACTTGGAGCGAGCGCACTACTTGTTTAACGCGGGCGGGCAGGCAGGTCGAACTCTAATTCTAGAAAGAATCTATCCCAATTCTCTTTCTTGGTTTAGCAGCTCGTCCCAAACTAGTCTTTCTCAGGTAAGCGAGGATTATATATATTACTATCAATGTGTGTTCAATCGACGTTATCGAGCCAAAAGAGCTCACATGAACCTTGCGAAAGGTGTCTTGCAGGAACATAGCCTTATCCAGAAAAAAGAATACCCGCCCTCACCTCTTTCCTGCGCGAGTAAATGCTCGTTCAACTACAAGTGGTCACTACTTCGCGGAATCGAAGGGAAATGGTTCACGAGTGGAACAAGTCTTTATTGTACGACCCTAGATCTACTGGAAAAAGAATTGACATGCAACTGAGCCGCAAACAACAAAAGAGAAATCAACTATGAAAAACCAGTCCACTTTCCAACTCCTATCTTTCTGATTTCCTCTTCTACATCAGATTCGTCTTTCCCCCTGCTTCCCTTTCATTTCCACTGGCTCCTGATCTCCCCTTATAGTGAAGATGTTTCCTTTGGGTGTTGGCTTTTTCATTGCTAAATGTGCTGTTGACACAATCGCTCGCAATTCCCATGAAGATACTTAATTCCTTCCTTCATATTGCTTAGTCTTGCTCGATAGAAATGGATTGAAAAGTTGATCCTTTTCTAAACGGTAACTGGAAACAAACATCTTATTGAAGCAAGCGAAATCACTGCAGAAGGGCTTAGTTGAGTCAAAGTTGGCGCTATATATAGCCAGTTAAGGAATCTCACCTAGCTGGAACCTACTCCAACTGCTGACAACTCATACTACGATCTTTTCTCGCCTAGTGGAAATTGTGATATCAATTTCGATAGAAGTAATGTGCCTTTCATTTCCCTATCCAGTACTGGCATCATCTTATTAGCCATCGGCTTGAAGAGAGGATCCTGGCTGTCATCCCAGTCTCAGCTTCATTCCCTGGTGGAAACCATTCACTCGGGGCGATCAATTCCTAGCGCAAGAGCGAATGCTTAGGATAGGAATCGCTATCGCGCTAGGAATCGTAGTCATATATATCGTAGGAGGAGCCAGGCAGTACTCGCTTCGAATGGAAGGATCCGTACAGGTTATACTCCCTTACCTGCCCGGGGAGCCGTAGAGGACTTGACTAACCACTTGAAACCAGGCACTGAACCCTAAATGCTTCGCCTGGCTATTACCATCCAAAGAGGAAAGACTTTGTTTGACCAGCAGGAATGTATTCTTGGAGCTATGCGAGGACAGAAAGCAGTAAGTAAGTTCTCTCTCATTCAGTTGTTTTTCCAGCGGTGAGATTGATCCCTGTAGGTTTATGAAGACAGGCTTTCGAGGACAAATCTACTATTTATCTTCTTTTCTTTTTGAAACAATTCTCTATAGCTGGTCTGCCCACTGGCCTATCCTACTTTGGTTAAGGTGATTGGAGATTGCTCAATCAGAAAAGGAAAACATTCGATCCTTGCAAAGCTTCAGGACATGAATTGGAATGAAAAAGAAATGATTACTTCAAACTTTAAGAGAGATGGAGGACTCCCAATCGGTTTAAGCAAGAGCTTTAAAGTTGAGAAAGAAGAAGGGCCGAAGGCTTTGACATTCAATCAACGGAGTTGTTTTGTATTCGATTCTTTCTATTTCTTCTCTATCCTTCTTCTCTGCCAACCCTACCTTACCTTATTGAATGCCTTGCACTTGCTTTCTCGTCTCAATCCGACGTTCTTCTTTCCCCATGTCAGTAGCTTCTGTCGTTCCCTTTCACAACCCATTCCAACAATCTATTCGTCGTAAGCCCTTCTAGCAGCAATCCAAACGTCCCTCCATCTGCATCTCCCTAACAGTCTCTGCACGTGGATCTCTTCTACTAGTGATTCAATTGGGGCCAATCCTGCCGCATCCACTTCCTTCCATCAATTAGTGGAATCCCCAAAAGCGGAAGAAGTTCTTAGCGCTAAATACCTTCTTTGCAAGCCGTGGTCCCACAACGGACCGAAATGGCCATCAGAAAGCAGATTCATTTTCTGATAGAAAAAGCCACTTTCTCGATTCAAGATCTCCGCTTCCTCTCCTTATTTGGATCATGTGCATTTTAGCCTGATTTCTATTTCTAGTTCTAGACTCCTCTCAAACTAGCCTTTTTGAGGGCTTGCTCATTCAAACTGAGATTGAATATTCATAGTCTCAAATCAACTACTTTTTACTAGGTTTCTTTACTCCACTTTCACTCTTCCAGAAGTGAGGCTAAGACGGAGGTTAAGACATAGGCTTGTCGGGCTCACTCACCTCCTACGCTTTGTTATAGCCCACGTAGGGCTGCGTATAACATAAATTGAGACGTACGCTACGGGCTCCTATTGTTAGCTTGGGAAAGGTATAGAGATTGTCCACCGAAAGCACTTGAGTCCTGGCAGGTGCCTGAACAGCTGTCTCCTGGTGTTCTTCTATCGTCTCTTTTCCTTTTTTAAGGAAATGAGACGATAGGGAGAACTATTGCGCGAAGCCTTCGGAACTGCAGGGGATTTATGGCTACAACTGGAGTCTTTAAGTGCCAACCAATTGGATCCGGTAACTCCGGAACCACTTCACTAGTCTCGGCAGGTTGTTCTTCCTCTAGGTCTCTCCATTCCCAAGGAATATTTCTTCGTGGGCTATAAGACATTAACAACTGGCTCTCGGGTATTCCTATCATCAAGTTTTTCTATTTCCATCATAAAGTTCGCGGGTATAAGTAAAAAGGTTAGCTCGCTTATTTGGCTAAACCTTCCAAACAAGACATGAAAATACGGCACCGACATTTCCAATGGTAGTCAAGTTCACTGGAATAGGTTCTTTGAGCTATGATCCACTGTCGAATCAGCAGTAACGAAGTAAGTGAATTATTCATCGAGAACTTCCTATGGCATTCAGCCTTTTCCTTCAGCTTAGCGCCCTCACTGCTACTTCTCTCTATTAAGCTGCTCTCTGGGTCCGTCCATAAGCATGCATACTGGCGCTCTCTTATTGGCTAGGCCCCTATCTAATTAGCGGGTTATTCTAACAATATAAAAAGAAGATAATGTTTGGAGTTCAATAAGCTCTTTGCAAAAGAATAGTTCCTGCTAGTGAAGTACCTAAATAGTGCAATCTCTTGCATCGAGAATCATCCTACTGGAGAACCTTCTTGCTTTGTCTTTCCCTTATCTTGCTAGCTCTATACCAGTGCTTGAAATAGGCATTTCTTCTTTCTTATCTTAATAGTTGAGATGAAATAATATATATGCAAGAATGATTCTACCGCTGATGTGTCATACTCTACTTCAAACTCTATCTACTCAATGAAGCAAGCAGTTTGATGGACGGCACCTTCCTCTTCAATAGCTTTCTTTCTAGTTCTGAGTGTGTAGCATAAACGGAGTTTTTTCTTTTTATAACTAAGAAGGAGAATATGCTGCTGTAATAGAGAATCTTTTCCAGTTCAAACTTTTCTTCGCTCTTTCCACGCACGCCAACAACTACAACTAGCCAGCACCCTATTGACTCGCTTGTGGAAGGACTTATAGGACGAATAAAAGCTACTAGCTCGTTTGGACCCCCTGCAACTTCAAATGAAACTGGATAGCTGGCAACTGGTACAGCAATTGGATGGCTGAGAACTCTTTCTACAATAGAAGGGAAGGCCTTGGTAATATAACGGGATTGCTAACTTGCCTAAGATATCTACTTATTTAATGGACTACAGTTAGCTTTACGGGAAATCAACACTTTGTTGAAGGTGGTTTGAGTATTTACAGATACTATCCATATTACCCCCTGCCTTACCCTTAAGGGCTAAGAACTGAATAGGCTGACTCTAGATTCTAACTTAAAATACTCCCAATTTTACCCTGCAGGCTTTCAAGCAGATTGATACCTACTTTACTTGCCAAAAATATTTTCTTAGTAAAAGCTTTAAAACTCAGTTGCAGTAGAGACCTTCCGGCGGGCGAGGGCCTCACAATCGAAGGAGAGAAATTGCTTTATCTGCAATTGGATGAAAGGGAAGAGAACACCAAAACTACTAGCGATAAGAACTTTCACCTGGCTAGCACTTAGCAAGGTTAGTTTGCTTGGAAGGGGAGCATTCGAAATGCATAACTCGAAATGACTAAAGACTAAAGCTAGAACGCAAACTGAGGAAGGCAGAAAGAAGGACAGCAACCGCATTAGCTCCTTTGGCCCCTCCTCTTACTCTGAAGTCTTACTTTTTGGCCTTTAATATTATATTATTCGGCCTAAAAAAACAACTCTTATTGACACTGGATGCGCTTATCTTTATTCTGCAATTTCTGCAATTGCATGCGCTTCTCCTATCGCTATTGCTTTTTTTTCAAGGTAATAATTAAAGAAAGATATGCATGACTCGGAACTGGCCCTCTTCACTAGCTTCTTTAGAGCTTGGGGAATTTATTACCCTTTATACTTAACTTAATAGTTCAGACCCGGGAACGACAGTCGCTCGACGTAAGGAGAGGAACGAAATATCAATAGAGGAACGAAAACCGCAGGGTATGAAATTAGGGTAGGGTTGGCAGGGTAAGTCCAACTGAAACTTTCTTTGATTACCTTTTTTCTCCAACTGGCTTAGAGATTATTGCATTTGCCCTTAACCGGTAACCTCCTTTGAATCCTTCGTTTAGACCCTCTCTATTGGTATTGGCATTGGCTCGAGAGCAAGGACCTTATTTGATCGCTTAGAACTTGATGGAGGGAAACTCACTCGCTCAAGATATGCTTAAGCTAGCTCAGGAAGAGTACTAATTTTATATGCCTTAAAGAGGGGATTCAAAGAGTAGCCTTTTACTAGGGCTTAAGTTACTCGTTTCATATTGCTTACTATTTTTATATAGCTAGAAAGTTGAGTAAGAAGTTCTTTTATTCTATAGAAAAATAACTTTCTTGTTTTTCTGAATATATAAAGGGAATATCACGGGATAGGAATGAAAGAACTCGTAAAGGAATTACGAAAGGTTCATAAATGCTATTATAGTCCCTCCATATAGAAGATAAAAGGAGAGTAGTACTAATTAAGGGAAGAGAAAGAGACAAGAAATGGTTGAGCAACTCCAACAGAAACTCCAAGAGGGAGTCAGAGACTACCACTGGATCGCCTGCACCCACATGGAAAGAAACTACAAATAGGGGATGAAACATCTAAACTGGAAAGAGAATATGCTTTACTAGTGACAAAAAGCGGGCCTAGCTGAAAAAAAACCTAGGAAAAAAGGCATGACTATGGAAGGAAACTTCGACTAGACATATTCACCGGGCACTCCAATAGATGAAGTTTTTATCATATGCAGAAGGAAGAAGAAAGGATATAGTACCGGTACGTACAGGAAAAAGAGGCTTGCTTTTCTTTTGATTCATCGGCTCTATCTAATAAAATATCTCATTTTCATGGTCTCGAACGGAAACCTTACCCAACGCACGAACTACTCTAAAACGGGCACCTGAGCACAAGACTTTTTAGAAAAGGCCTGCCCGGGACGAAAGATAGAGATGCTGCATCGAAACAGTCAGACTACCGAGGAACCGCTACTCCATACCACGCTGACCAACACACGGCCGCGAGAGAGGAGGCAAACCACGCGATCAGCACCACGACTTCAGCTACCTGATCAAACTATGAAAGCAGGAATCGCGTCGTCTGTATCCCTGCTAAATATCTTGTTTTGGCCACATGGATATAAACAAAAAAGCCTACACAAGACTTTGGGTTCACTTTGGCCCTCGTGGAAAGGACCTATGTGAACGAGGCGAATGGACTCATTTGGAGGACTTAACCAAACTTCATCTTTTGGTCAAAACGACAGACTACAGACCCGACCCGGTGCGGGAGCCGCTCGCACCCACTAGAGACTTTAAATAAAAGTATGGATTAGACCAGATATGGGGAGAAGTCTCCATTTCTCCTCACGTCTCGTCTGTTGGCGGAACGCACGGTCCAAGAGAAACTTATTAAACCGGAAGAGCTTTATCCGCTATCGAGACCGTTTTCTTTCCTCACTCTCCAGGTGAGATAGCTGATACGCCCAACATCGGCCTAAAAGATGTCGCCGGGGATCGGTTGAAGCTGCACTCTTGCTCTGCCTCGGTCTAGCCGCGTTTCGGAAAATGTTAAATTGAGATGAAAGAGATAAGCTTTTGGTCAAGTCTTGGAAGGGACTCCCATCCCAGAGTGTGAAAGCTCTCGGGAGAAGGGAATCGACAACTGGAGCTGCCCTTTCTTTGGTTTAGTAAGAAGCTTCCTCAAGTATGTCGATTTGTAGTACGGTCAGTTCACTCGAATCCACTGACTTCATGCACGGGGACTCGACCATCAATCCTTTCTTGTGACGAGCTGTGACTGGGTGCTCTGAAACCTCCTTAAAAGGAGGGGCTGTGGGGTAAGGTAATTGAAGTAACTAGCCAGTATTAAGATTAGGCATAAGCATAATAAACTGATGCATCCGAAGAC
Source organism: Cymbopogon flexuosus (assembly GCA_027790015.1). NCBI lineage: Eukaryota > Viridiplantae > Streptophyta > Magnoliopsida > Poales > Poaceae > Cymbopogon > Cymbopogon flexuosus. Next base: position 10,347 of record JAKNSH010023628.1, read on the forward strand.
GGTGAATCTAGAATAGAGGCCGGGTGGGGAAGCAAAAGATGCAAGAGAGCCTTTTTCCGGGATTGGTCTCATTTAGTGCTTGGGATGCAGACAGGCGTGGAAGATGAACATAAGAGAGCTCCGCCCTTGCCTTGCACCGGTGAACAAAAGAAAGAAAGGAGACAAGGTCGGAACTAAGACGTCAATAGCTTATTTTAAGTGACGTATTCCTGTCGGGAACAGCGAGCAAGGATAAAATGAGAATATGAGCCTACACCCATATAGAAATCAGTCATATGCCTGATAGTCGTTATCTATTCTTTCTCAATGATAGTATTATTACCCGAAAACAATATGTACAGAGGAAGCTAGTTTTGTACTCTAGTTCTGTCCCCAAGGCGCGAGTGAAGCCCTTCTCCAGTATGGTAAAGTGAAACCGCTTCGGAGTTTATGGTTCGAAAGAAAGAGAGAGGAAAGCACTTATAAAGCGGTGGGCTCTTATAGTAAACAAGAGTTCCGTTAAGCTCTGGGACTCTAGGCAAGATAGCTGTAGTTTTGAAAACGTAAATTGACCGAAGTTTGTCTTTACTTTCCCCTATTCTACGTATACCATCTCCGAGCCTCTCGTTAAATCGAATCAATTTATCAAGTTGGTCCTTGCTAGGCCAGTTAGAACTGGGGATGTGATTGACCTAAGAAGCCCGTGTTATCGATAGATGTAAGTTCATAGTTGAAGACAAGGGAGTTTTAGCTTTTTCGTAGATAGTCTGAGTTCGAGCTACTGTAGTCTCCCCCGTTGACCTTCTTTTTTAGATAGAATCCTCAATGAGTGGAAAGGACTCCCAGACTTGCTCCGCAGTACGAGCCCCATACAGAGCCGCGCCCTTGTGATATGATAAGAAGAAAAGGGGCCAGGCCACCCTCTTTTCTTTTCCGCACCAAGCCTTCTTGTAAAATCGGGTGTATAGCTCAGTTGGTAGAGCATTGGGCTTTTAACCTAATGGTCGCAGGTTCAAGTCCTGCTATACCCAAAAAAAACCACTCTTGTATTCGTAAGGATGCATTTCTTAGGGACAAAGACCCTAATCAATGCATCCATTTAGGTCAGAATTCTCTATACCATAACTCCTCTTTTCCCTACTGAGATAGATTTCAGGAGTACCCTGGCCGATGAAGGAGTCTACTTTCTTGCTTACCTACCCGAGTCGGCAACTTCCTTTGATGAGTCCCTCCTTTTTGGCCTATCGAGTTCCGCTAAGACCTCTTTGACTTATTACGCCTTAACCTACCTGGTACTAGGACTCATTATGGAAATCCCATAGGCCTATCCTCCTTGGGCTTATCCCCTAACTACTTCCACGGAGCCATATTCAAGGTGGTTGACCTACTTCCTCGGGTTGGAATCCTCCGTTTTGGAATACTTTACCTCATCCGTCCTGTGACCTATCCTCAGCCTCAGTCGTAGCCTGATCCACTCTCTTTTTCCCAGCAAGTGAATGCGAGTCCAGTTCACCCTCGGCCTCGAAAACCTGTGAAGTACGAGGAAAGAGTAGGGATCGAGTGTGAGTTCCGATCCTCTCTTCCCAGGCAAGAATGAAATTGGACGGTCTCAGCCCAGAAAGTGAAAAGAACGAGATCTAGAAAGAATTCTACTAGCTGAACGAGGCTGTGAAAGAATCTCTGTCAGGTGGTGCAGATGAATAGAATAAGCCAAGCCCTGCTTTTTCTCTTTTTAGCCTTATCCGCTCTTGAATGGCATTTCATCTCGCATGTAGAAAACAGCGCTCATTGTGTATAGCTATCATTGAAAGACCCTCTCAATAATAACTTAAACAAAGAAAGTACGTAATGGCCTCAGGCCTGCTCTATTACATCGACCACCTTCGAGTTCTCTATATGCGAAGAGCCTGGAATGGTGATAGAACTATCGGAAACTACCCAACGACGAGCGAGCCTGAGATCGCCTACCAGTCATTCCATTGCTTGAAAAAGTTAGCCTGGATCTTAGGAGGAAGGATTGAAGAGCTCTAGAGAAGGTCTGGAAAGGATGGTCGGCCACTAGAAAGCAACAATTCAGCCGGAAGTTTGGACACATTGGCTCTCGTCTTAAAGTTCCCATTGACGACCAAAGGATTAATTCCTCATGGAGGAAAGCCTCACTACCGATGCTTTCGGCTCCATTGATCTTACTCCAACCTAAAGAATACACTGTCTTGCTCAATGTGCAAGGGATCATTCTATAAACTTGGTCTTGGAAAGCCTATCAAGAGTAGCTCGGCATCGGGAATCTATGAAGGAAGAATACCCCTTTGCTTTCTTAGGGGAATAGCCGATCTTTTATCAGAAGCGAGCGGTCTGTCTCCTTAATAAAGAGTCGAGGAATAGGAGGAGAATCCACTGGCACTCTTAGCAAGAAGGAGCTCCCCTCCAAGTCATGCACCTAGGAACGAATGTTCTTGTGGAGCCTGTCGAAAATCCTCTTTATGTGATACCGACGCGTATTTGCTACTTTGTTGCTTATGATGATCCGCGCGGTCGACAATAACGAAGTGCTGACTGGTACGTTCTAGGTGGAGTTTCTCTTGAGTGTTGTTTTGCTTTTTCTATAAACATTGCTATCGCTTTGTTTTTGAATTAGTGTTCCCGGGTTTCATTATTAGATCTTATCTTATTGGATTTGTTGTGAGCGCTGGTCCTATGGGTCCAATAGAAGTAAGTAGATGGAGAGATCAGCCACAAACGATTTGATTTCTAGTTTTGTCGTATCACATGTTGATGACTTTGTGAAGTATTGATCAGTGAACCATTGCGGGCGGGTAGCGAGAAAGCATTATCTATGTAAAATCTTTGTCTCAAACCATCCCAGCAAGAGGATGCGCTAACGCGCAACGTCGCGCTAGTTGCTCAAAAAATCGTATAAAAATCAAGCAAGAAAAAGGTTCTGGCAGGCTGCGTGGGACTGTAAATCCTCTTTCGTTCGCTGGGCCTGGGCCCTTTGGACTGTAAATCCAAACGGAGTGAGTGGTTCGATTCCACTTTAGAACGAGACTGAACGAAAGAAAATGCAAGTGAAACGAGACGAGAATCAAATTGTAGGCTTATTTCCTAAAAGCGGTGGTTCTCGCCTCCCTGTGCCGCGGGGTGGGCGACTGCGGTTCGAGTCTTTTTCGATCGGGTAGATCCATACCATATGTTCCGGGGGGGAGACGAGGTGTAGCGCAGTCTGGTCAGCGCATCTGTTTTGGGTACAGAGGGCCATAGGTTCGAATCCTGTCACCTTGATGTGGTATTCACAGGGGCCGAAGTGCAAAGCCCCGTAGCCTATCCGTGGTCGGGAAGGCAGGCGAAAAGCACGCACAAAAAAAAAAGAAAGCTAGAATTTTGTTTTTTTCTTTTCTTCTTTTGAAACCCATTATCAGGCTTTTGCTTTTGATATTCTATATCTATCTAATATTATAAAGCTATTTCACTGGTTTTATTTACATACCTCAGTCATGTTATTTGTCTAGCCTTCAATCAGAATAGCCTCTCCACCGGTTCCGAAGATTCTTTCGGCATCAATGTGCTTTTGGAATCTTCCTATGAAACAAATAACATTCAGGAACTGTTTAGGACAGAACAGGCCTCAGTAGAAAGCGAGCTTTTTTCGCGTATAGCCAACCTCGAAGCCTAATTAGCGCACGGGCTGCCCCCTCAACTCAACCCTGGCGAGTACGCTAACTTGGTCAGGGAGCATTTAGACGGTGCAGTTAGTATTGACCACTACCGCCAAGTCCATAATTCCTAAATTGATGAAGTACACATAATGGAGCTCAAAAGCCGATTACAAAATATACTTTTTGAGCATCTTGAAACCGCACATAATAAATATTATGAATGAATCACCTTACAATAACATACGAGAGACTGCTTTCGATTTTTTCGAACAACAAGTCGAACCCAATGAACAATTCCATTCAAAGGAATGTTCTAGAGGGGGCCCTTTTCCGCTATATTCGCGATATTGAACAAAATGGAAGAAATTCTTCACGATTTCTAGAGTTCCGGGATTACTTCACTGATATCGATTTTTTCCTAAGCACGGCCTCTACTCTAGGTTAGTTCAAAGTGTAGTACAACGAACTATCGATACACCGAAAACGAGTAAAGATGGGTACATAAAATGAAGACATCGTGGATTACCCAAATTGGGACGACGATAGGACATTTCACTTTCTTTCGCAATATTTCTGATCATGACTCAACCACTAGGAAAGGGGATTGCTTACTCTCAGCCACGTTTTTCGCTTATGCTTAGTCAAGTGAGGATTCCATTCGAAGTAACGTAACAGGAGCACCATCTTCAAAACTTCTCGGGATCCGGAGTTTCTCGAGAAAAGGTCCCATCCTTCAATATCATGATTGGGTCAACCAGGCCAGATCATAAGTGAAATAGTTTGATCGGGTCGACCATTAAGAGATCATGAGTGAATAGAAAATCGAAAACGTACATAGCTGTTCCAGCGGAAATACTTTGTTTAATTCTACCACTTCTACTAGGAGTAGCCTTTTTAGTGCTAGCTGAACGTAAAGTAATGGCTTTTGTGCAACGTCGAAAGGGTCCTGATGTAGTGGGATCGTTCGGATTGTTACAACCTCTAGCAGATGGTTTTAAATTGATTCTAAAAGAACCTATTTCACCAAGTAGTGCTAATTTCTCCCTTTTTAGAATGGCTCCAGTGGCTACATTTATGTTAAGTCTGGTCGCTTGGGCCGTTGTACCTTTTGATTATGGTATGGTATTGTCAGATCCGAACATAGGGCTACTTTATTTGTTTGCCATATCTTCGCTAGGTGTTTATGGAATAATTATAGCAGGTTGGTCTAGTAAGACGGGGGGCGGCCGTTCGGTCGCCTATGATATACGGACCAATTGGTCAAAAATGGGTTTGTGCCGCAGGTGTTGAACGATCTACTCTACACAGGTGTGGGCTTACAGGGCTAGGGCTCATAAACCCTTTCTTTCATTCATCAAGGGGTCGGTCACTTTTCCGGGCCGGGATCGAGAAGTGGAAGTCATAAAAAATGATCTTCGCACCCCAGATCAAGAGGAAAGGTAGCTTGTCAAGCTGGTCTCACTATTGGAAATTCTAGCTTTCTTTTTTTTCACCGGCTCTTCTTCTTTGTCAACGCTACTAAGGACCTGACGGTTCGCCTACTTGATGAATGAAAGAACATGAGAAAGGGTTATAAAAGAAAAGGCGACGAAAGTCTACTACAGTACAGTCAAAGTCAGCGGCTGAGTTTGCCTAGCCTCGCCTACTATTTTTTGTAGGCGAGCGAGTTAGAGAAGAGGCTTAGGGATAAGAGAGTGTCGGTGCGTACGTAGCCTTCATTCTACTACGCTACACAAAGTCACTTAGCTCGACGTTAATTAAGAGAGTAAAGGAGGAATACCCTACATAGAAGAACCGCTGTTCGCTTACAAAGGCATAACCTTTCGCTCCCCGGGGCAAAGCTGCTTCGCACCACTGATAGACGACTACTTAATTAAGATTCCATTTCAAAGGCGCTACTTTGTTTCGCAAGCCTTTGTCATTGTCAGTCAACTAAGGTTGGCCCTCGGCCCCCTGCGAATCCGTAAATCAGAGAGCATGCCGCAAAAAAAAGGATGGTCCCCTATGCATTGAATTCTTTCCGGAACGAAAAGAATTCAAGTACCTGACCCCCCCATCATGGTGAACCTCTCCTTGTGATCGGGATGAGGTAGATGCCCCCCAGCCGGGGGGCGGATCGAATCGGAGTTTCCTTAGGTAGCCACCGACCTACAGTTCTCCTTAAACTTCTGTGCTTGGTGGAAAAGAAGCGAACAAAGGTACGCTCGCTTGCTGTCTTGTTCTCTGCCGCGGACTGGGATCGCTCGCCAGCTAGGCCCTCTAGAAAAAAGTTGGAGCAACATTGTATGAGAACATATTACCCATCTTCGGGGACAAGGGGCGGAACGACCTCTCGATCTACTTACTGCAGCCCAGGACGGGCGTCGTCGTCTAGGCGTGACTTCTTGTTTTGATCTCCCCTACGCCTAGGACGTTGTCTGGGCCAAGAGCCATAGTTAGTTGCTGTTTCCATTTGGTTCTTCTTTCTCGTTGTTGATACCGGCAAGACCCAGCCAGATGATGATGTCTGCTGGTTGGTAGTGAGAGGACTCTTAGTACCCGCAAAAAAAAGGGCGCTGGTGAAAAATCATGTGATTTAGTTTCTTGCTCTCCCTTAGCAGCGGGAAAGGAGTCTATCTATCTGCCTAGCTTTGGTAGATTTCCCCCAACGCAATTCAAAAACGGAAATTCCACGAATCCCTGAGGTGGATAAGTCCGACGACTCAGCAGCAGTGCGGAATTGAGTTTCTGGTCCGGTGGATCTGATCTATAGTTAGGGGGCAATACATACCAAAAGGTTCGAAAGAAGGAAGGCGCAGTATATAACCAACCCGCCCATAGCCGGTCTAACTGCTGAGAGAGAAAAGTGCTTTTCTTTCCCTAAGAGTCCTCGAGTACACACAGCTATTGCTGATCCTTTGCGAGATCAGGATGAGACCCTTCAGAATTTCTAATCAATCCATGTTAGGTCAACATCGAGACAGAGCATCTCAGTTGGCTCTGTCAAGGAAGTGAAACAGGCATTCCTAGGTTGAGGTTACCATAGGATTGACCCTCAGTCAGGCCTCCGATTCCAAGGAGTTGATTCAGCAAGTTCCCCGTGCTACCCCGCGGGAAGTCTAATCGGATCAATCGGTGGTTCCGTAATGAGTAGTCGAATACACATTGAGGGGGCCTTGCCTCCTCCTTCCCGCCCACACCTTCATTCTTTTCCTCCTCTGATCTTAGAAAGCATACTAAACTTCACTCCAATCTTTCTCCATTAGCAACAAGAGCTGCTCTATCTATCGGCCCTTGATGAGTAAGCTTAGCCGCTTAGGTTGCAAAGCAGCAAGCTCCCTTCTAATGCGTTATTAGGCTGCTTGGAGCCTTCTCACTTAGTAAGCCGCCTTCGGCCTGCCTATTTACTCGTCTAAACTCGTCACACAATGAAGCGCTTTTGAAAACCTTCCCCGAAAAAGTGGGTATAGTCTTCTATTGCCATGTACATATCAGCGGGCAGTGGGATAAGTCGAAGCATGCCAGAACCTTCTTTAATAGTGAGCCGTACCGACTAGCTCCTAGCAAGGGCTTCAAGATCACAGTAATGCCTGCCAAAACTTTCCTTGGGTACGAATGTCATGTTCAAAGCAGGTTTCTCTAGACACCTTGGAAAAAATCACTGACGAGCTCAATCTCAAAGTGTGAATGAAATTAGAAGTTTAATCCTCTTTATGAGCCTGAGATCATATGGGTCAACGAGTTTCTGGAGTCTCTTAAAGAGGGGATCGAAGCAAGGTCCAATCCCATTATTCTAAATTATTATAATACGAGTATCTCACAGATGAAGAAGTGAGCAAGCCTTTCTCCAATGGATTCTAACAGCGCAGACTAGGCATCTTTATCAGATTTCCATTTCTATATTAGTAAAGCCCCTTGTTTCAAGGCTAGGGCTTCCCCAGGAACATTGATTGCTATTTGAATTTATCAGCATAGGCCGTAGAATCAAATATTGACGGTGAGTGACCACTAGATCTGTCGATCGAGACCTTGGTCTTCCTGCAGTGCTATAGGCTTTTTACTCTCTCTCTATGGGCTTCTGGCTAACGCCCTAGATCTTCCACTAAATCCTCCAACGGTGAGACTGAGTGTATTACTTTCTCTTAAGACTACAGAGGTACGTAAAGTAGAGGTCCCTCAATTCAACTATCTCTGAATACTTTTCTGGGTGACCAAGACATAGACTAAGATTCCTTTGTATCCGTGCGCTTACCTCGCTTGTTAGGGATCGATGCTTCGCCTCATCCGTGCTCATTGGAAACCTTGACTCTTCAATAGATTCATCTTAACTTAAGAAAAGTGGTACTTTCTGTTTGCCTTCCCGTCTTTTCTCAGCGGATCAGCCACATACTCCGAAGTAACGTTAGTGACGGGAACGTAGCTATCTTTTGGTCAGGTTTTCTTAGGGTTGGTTCCTCTACTAGAATAGGTTCCGAACGCCTCACTTCCATTCACCAGGAAAGCTTTCGGTGCTTATCTTCAATCATAAGATGGTCACCCGCCCTAAGCAACATCGGTTCACCATAGATATCTCGAGAACTTCTCTTCTTGACTAGGATAGCGCTCTTCCTTCCTTTGGTGATGAAGTTGTGCCGTCTTTTTCACTCTCTCACTATCTTAACTTGGCTTGAGGGTAAAGTTAGTGTTACGGAAAACAAAGGTGGGGACGGGGCTAAGAAAAGAGAGTGCTTCTATCGAAGAGGCCCATGCTTCTTGTGTTGAAGTAAGTACACCGGTGACGTATTATAAGATCAATAGTCTTCCTCTTTCTTTCTTAAGAAGAAAGTTAGTCCTTCAAAGTCTAAAAGCTTGACAAATAAATATATTTAGTAAGATATAAAATAGTGTTGATCGAGATTTTGAGCTCTCATCCTTCCAGGGAGTTCTTAGTCTAGATTGTTTTTCTCGACAGTAAATCGAGTGTCGCCCCTCGATCTGACTTTAGGTGAGCTCGCATAATCGTAAGTATCTTAGTGCAACAATTGGTTTTTCGAGAATTCGCCTCGTTTGTGAATCTTTCTTTCTCCCATTTTCTGTTGGTCAACAACCAACCACAACTCACTATAGTGAAACACTACTTGTACCCACCTTCAACAATTCATATTCTTCGGCTGTGGGTTCAGGGTATGCTCAAGAAATCAATCCGCGAACTCGGAGTTCAAACTGTAAGCCTGAGAGATGGCCTGGCTTGAATGGCGGGGGAAGAAAAGGAAGGAGGTACGAATAGAAGAAGGCCTAGAATAGCCAAGCCAAAGGGGTCCTCTTAAGTGGTCCAATCAGTCTAATGGGTAATGTCCGGTATCGGGAGTCTTTTATTAAGACATAGATTAGGAACAGAGTGGGGAAGTGAGCTCTACTCTAAAGGCTGCTCTGCCACCTAGGGATATCTTTTCCTTTTAGTCCGATTCGAGAGCTGGATTTTCTCGAAGACCGGCTTACTAAGCTTTTTCAGCAGGACAACAAAGGCCTTAGGTTTGAATGTTTGATTCGACTTCTAATGAGCTTTCTAGCAGAACTATCTATCAAGGCGGGAGAACGTAGTATCTGCCATTTCTGTTGCGATCTGCCCTGTCAAGATATAGAACGAGGGTCAGTTAAGTCTCGCCTTTTCCTCAACTATGAACCATGTGATGTTCCATTCTTCAGCTATCAAACCCATTCCCAACTAGCTTGCTTCCGGAAGCCTACCTACATCAGTTTGCTAGAAAGAACTAACAAAAGAGTTTCTTTGGTAAATAGGAGCCGTTTTTTCTTGCTCTCGGCACATCTGCGCTAGGGATTCTTCTCTACCTTCTTGCGTTGAGTCAACTCTTTCCTAGGTGTCAAAGTTACCTACCGAAGGAGGCAGAGTGATGAGAAGTGTGGACTGGGCCAGCCTTGTTGGAACTCTATTTTTCCTTTCTCTGGAGCTTCCACATAAGATAAGACTCAAGAGCTATAAGCTAACCTTGGGGTTCCTTATAAGCATAAGCACTTGTCTTCTTTCTAACATCACCAGGTGTCAAGCCACCCGGTTCTCTTCCTCTATCCTTCTGTACGAGTTATCCGGTGCTTAGGCTTGGATTCCTCCCACCTGAGCATTCTACTTCCCCCTATTGGCTTACAACTCTCGCCCTCTAGTTACATACTATCTTCTTACTGTGGATCACCATCTTGACAGCAACCTTTCCTACCTTCATGCGGGAGCCTTGATTTAGTACTCGGGCAATGCCTATTGCTCTGTTGCCTAGTCCTATTACTGGCATATCTCTCCCGGTGCTCGCTTATCCCTATTCCGTGCATACCTGTCTCTTGCATACATAACTTTACTTTCCCATGCCCACTGAATGCCTATCTGTGAATCCCTTTCCATGAATGCCACTCTTAGGCTATTGAAACCATATCTCGCCTATTTTTAGTAGCTTACTCGTTCATACCTAGCACCTGTTTCTCAACGTTACACATACCTTGAATGCCAACCAACAACTTGTTGACCTAACCAGATGCCTATACCGGTACGTGCTTCTTTGTTAAATACTATCCCTCTAAGCTATTCCATGCCTTTCTGTGAGAGCCTATTCCTTACTTATACCATACATGCCTCTTTCTAGTCCTATTACATACACATATTACACCGCATCTCCCTCCTCTAACAAATCAAAAAATCCATCTCTTCTCCCACTCCGTCCGGGTTTTGCTTGACTTATCACGCATGCATACTTGAAATACTTTACTTAGCTTTCTAAACCGGTACTACTCAACCTATACCATTGCTTCTCCGTGAATACATACTTGCTTAGCTAACTACCTTAAGAAGTATTAATCACAAGCAAATGCCTAGCTAGCTAAAACAACCTATCCAGATGCATATCTCGATACCTGTTATTCCGGTCGGTGCTTCTTTCAAGGGACAACCTCTGCTCGTGGTTCATATCTTGCTAGCTCTGTCCCAAGCTCCTCTTTCTAGTAGCCCTACTAAACCTATGAGTTGACTCGTACATACTCACTTATTCTTTACTTATCTTATCTGTGACTGCATATTCCTAGCATTGACCTATTCAATATGTCTCTATTGGCTAAACAATAGCCCTTGTAAAAACAACTATACCTGTCTCTGCCCGTGAAAACGAAAAAACAAATCAACTACGGCTCCCTCAACGTACTCACTTGTTGACCTATCCAGCTTATCCAACTACTTGACCTAAACCATATGGATATACCGGTACTGCACCGTTACGCAAAAATGAACTCCTTTTTATAGTGGGCCTATGTCTTGTATCCGTTACTTGGTCGTTCAAATCACACAACCCATACCTAACTCCTGTTTAGAAACCTGTGCTTACACCTACTTTCCTATTAGAAATTGCTGCTACTCCCTATGTTTCCTATTTTTGCGGCTACCTCCCTAGTGAGTGAGTCCTCCCACCCAAGCTAGAAACCTATACCCAAGTTAACTCCTTTCTACTATTTGTTTTCGTTCTTATACTGATTGCTGTTTTTCACTGTCTCCTATTCATGCTTAGCGCCCTGGGTATCCTTTGAAACTAGGCCGGCTATCAATAGTTGGATATGAAGTAAGTGAAGAGCGAAGTCATTAAGAAAGAAAAAAGGGTTTCTAATATTTCAGTGAATAAGCCTGAAAGAAATTGCACTTGTTGAGATAAGTCAAGCTGTTCCTAACCATAGTATTTTAGATCTCAGTCGGTCCACTCAAGCTTACCAGATTGTTTGTAAGGTCTCGCGCATCGTTGATACTTGGATGTTAGTGGTTCAAAGATAAGAACTATTCGAAATTAATTCAAAAGGAATGAGTTTTTTTGAGTTACGTCTGTGACCTCGGGAAAGTCATCTGCTACTCTGCTTCTCGACACGAAAGCAGGGCAATGCTCCATTTTTGATAATTCGTCCTACCCTTAGCTTTGCTACTTGACTCGGAACAACGGTTCGGAGTTCGCCAGAATACGACGACATGCTGAGTTCTCAACGACTAGCATGAATTGAAGGACGCTGATTGCCGTTGTACCTATTGATAAAGGATTGGACAACTCGACACGGACTACGCAACGGGCTTCAAGGAATTGAAGAATCAACTAGTCACTACGCTGCATACTCGTACCAGGGAATGTTGCAGACCGACCTTCGTTGCTGGGCTGGAATAGAAACTGACGTATGGAGGACTTGTGAGATCTTTCACTCTTCGACAACGAAAGCCTTGAGGACGTCAGCGATGTGTTATAGGGACGTCTCGCGATCTTGCTTCTAGAGTACGTACGGGAACATCCAATCGAGTGCCTAACCTTGGGTGCTCCGATCTTGTTCGTGAGGAAGAAAGACTGCCTTCTTCGTTCAATGAATCTGCATACCACCAAGGGCTATTTGAAAAAAGAAGTCTGAATCCGTGTCTTCTCTGCCATTTGATTTCCTTCACCACTAGCACTAGCCCCGCCAGCTACTAGAGTATAGCTACTTTCGCTACCTTGACTCTTCTTGTTATTATCCAGACCCATCAAGTCATTCAAAAG
>JAKNSH010023628.1:30000-43516 GCA_027790015.1 Cymbopogon flexuosus
AGCTGAACCACCATGTGCTGCACGCGGCTTAGGAAGTACTAGGGTCGGCAAAGGAAGGAGACTGGACTGGATTAGTGGAGAAAGTATTTGGCTTAACCCCAACCTAGGAAGTAGCATTCTGCCAGGAACCTTCGAGGGAGGATAGGGATGCCAAGGACTACGAACGAAGTGGGATCATTCTCACAGCCAACTTTCCTTCATTCATTCATTCTTATCTCTATAAGGGATAGCCTCAACACTGTAGTATGTCACTACACTTGATGGCCAAGCAACGAAGTACGATCCGTGGGGAATAGCAAAGCAAGGATTAGTTGGTTCGCCGAACCCGTCACTAGGAATGGTTATCCAAACCAGGGAGGAGGCTGGGTTAAAGGAACGGCTCAGAGCACATAGTTGGTTGAACTGTATTGTCTGTCTGGTCTGGCTAAGGTAAGCTGTCCCAGATAGTTTGCTTGAATAGGCAAGGTAGCTGATCGAGTCGGTGACGTTCTTGATCTTTTTTCTTTCCCCTCGCCTCCGTAAGGAGTGATTTGTTTGGACAAAGCTTCCATCCAACTTCACGACACGAGGAACTCACCATGAATCCACTAATTGCTGCTGCTTCCGTTATTGCTGCTGGATTGGCCGTAGGGCTTGCTTCTATTGGGCCTGGAGTTGGTCAAGGTACTGCTGCAGGACAAGCTGTAGAAGGCGAGACAGCCAGAAGCAGAAGGGAAAATACGAGGTACTTTATTGCTTAGTCTAGCTTTGATTTCAACATCTGCGTTTAAAGACCATGCTTTCCGCCTGGACTTCTCTGTTCGTACCTTCATTCGTCCCTCCGAATTGGTGTATTCATATTTTGATCTTCTAGTAGGAAGGTAGGGCTGGTCTGAGCTTAAATGCCTAACTAATGGTAGTGGGCAGGACGGAAATGAAAAGCATGGTCTAGGGCTAGCCTGACCTGAATAGCTATGTGCCAGAGCATCCCGCAACCGAAAAAAGGCAGTGGGCACTTTGGCCATCCATCAACTGAGGCAAGTAGGCGCGAAGCGTCGCTAGGAGAAGGAGAGCATTCGTATGAGTCTACTAGTCATAGTTTTCTATTTTGTTAGTTCTACCGGAGATAAGTATGGAAGGCACTATGAGTATATATCCTGGTATGCTTCTAACTTACCTTTCTTCCTCGGGGGTTGGCTTTGTAGGAGTTGGACGAGATGTCAGAGCTTTTAGGAAAGTATCATCCGAAGACGAAGAGGAATAGGGAAGCTGCTCTTAAGGGTTTGGGGCGTACCGGATAGCATTATTGAATTGATTATATTCGTAGAATGAAACGCAGGGCGTAGAGTGAGGAGTAGGCTGTCCTTGGGAAGAGAGGCTTTATCGGAACTACACCCGTAGAGGAACTACTTTCTATACTACATATCATGTGCTTTCCTAATGGTGGAATTGCCAAAGCTTTGGCCGGGTGGATCATTTCAGTACGAATACGGGGTATAAAAGATAGCGGTTATACTCCCTCCTAGCATAAGGGTTCCGAGACAGCCTGTCCTTCTATTGAGCCTGATGTGGGTTCCGAGCATCATGATACGATAGATTTCATTGCTTTATACGCCGTAAAGGAGCTCGTACTGGCCAACGAGCTCGTATTGGACCTAGGAAAAAGGGAGCTCTAGCGATGTTCTCTAGCGCTCGTTATCGTCATATCTCATATCAAAGCAATTGATTCGAATTGAATTGCACTTCTGCTCGTAACCACTACGAACCGGAAAGGAAGGAAGCTGCTTTAGAGGAGGGAAGCCATAGATTGCCGTACCGTATCTACAACTATAGAATGTGCTTTGCCTTTGCCGCTAAATCGTATTGTTCGTATTGCGCTAGGTTATAAGCTCGTCATTTCTCTATTCGTAGTAATCCATTCGTACGCTTCGAAAAGTAAACCTCCAAAGGAAGGAACCTATTTTTCTAGGAAGGGTTTAACCAGATGCAGACGAATCCTCCTAGATAATTTCTTTAATTCGCTACGCTCGCTACAGGTAAGGGATAGCGCTAGTGCTACGCTTTAATTTCTTTAATTCGCTCATACTCCTCATACTCGAACTAGGAAGCTGGGGGTAGACCAATATTTCATTATCAAAAGCATATTTCCCTGGCGTCAACCCCGGAGGGCGTGGCCCCGCAGGGCATAGAGGGGAAGTGGTTCAAACCCTTTGCTTGAATTCTCAATCCCTCTCATCCTTCTGCTTAGACGGGCTTTATCCCAAGTTTATTTTCAAAGATAGAAGAATAGATCATACTTCAATAAGACAGGCTTTATCTGGTAAAATGCATTCCTCTGCATCTAACTAAAAGGGGTTGCTAATATCTCCCTTGCCACCGAAAGTTCATTCAGCTGAAGTGCGACCAACATGTCACCACCACTTCTGGCGATAGATTGCTCCCCACGCTAGACTGATCGATAGGATCCTTTTGAGGTGTAGTCATAATTGCCTTCTTAGGCTATACTTTCTTGACTAAGGAACTTCTATTCTATTTATTGCTTTCTTTGCTCTTGCTGGTCTCGATACAAAGAAAGAAGATAGGCTTCCCAACCTAGAGATTACGCCAACTCAACTAGATTAGCTAGTGACGATAATAGTTTTGCAGGAGTTGTGCTTCATTCACCCGAGGCTCTAACTTGACTAAATACGAGAAATTAGGGGTTTATGGTGTCCCTGAACTCTTGCGACATTGCCAATGGGCATTCGCACTATGTATGGGCGATCCCTCCCTATATGGATACCTCAGATGTGTGCCTACAAAATAACCAGGGAATAGACTGATCGAGACGAGGTGACTCACAAACACAGACGAATATGCTTCCGCACTAGTAGCAAAAGCAGTCTTGATTGGTCATCTTACATCGATATTGTACTGTGCCAAAAGGTCCTATCTCAATCGATCTAGAAAGAAGAACTAGCAAGATCCAATCCACCAAAACAAAAGACGGAACTACGGGTGAGAGAAGGAAACTGTCCATAGTCCTTAGAAGGAAACTGTCCATAGTCCATAGTGAAATCGCACTCTGAAAAGAGAAAGAGTATCCAACCAAATTCCGTGAGTTCAAGCGCTCAGAGGCTCAAGCTTGTAGATAGAACGCTACCTGGACCCCTTCCACAACAAGTTCAGGGACAGCCTTGCTATCTACCACAGGTGGTCGATCATCATTATCCTGTGGAGCCTATTTCAGAGCCAAGCACGGAAAGCCATGCCAAGTGCATCAGAAGCAAGAAGAAGAAGAAGCAAGCTGTTGTGGTTTGCCAGACATGTCACAGGATCGGTCACAAGGCACATGTATGTCCTCAACATCAACCTGCTCAGTTGGGACTACTTGAGAGCCGATCATCGACCCAAAGCTTGCAAGTGGTACCAATCAGAGACCATGGAAGGCTCAATCATGTGACAACAGAGAAAGCAATGGAATCACCTGAAGTTCTGCTTGGAAAGCTAGATGTAGAAGGAGCCCCAGCTATAGTCCTTTTTGACTCGGGTGCCACCTACTCATACATCTCTTCGAAGTTCGTGCTGCAACAACGTCTCCCTGCCGAAGGACGAAGTAGATCGTTGATCACTAGCTCTCCCATTGGAGATGTCAGCTGCACCCTAGAGTGTAAGAATATCAGGATAAGAATTTCTTGCAGACCTGATAGTGCTGAAGTCAGATGGTGACATTGATGTGATATTGGGAATGGATTGGCTGACCAAACACAAGGGTTTGATATCTTGCTTCCCTAGATCAGTCAATCTAGAGCACCCAAGTGGCATGCGAGTGCAAGTTGATATTGAGCTCAGATCGGAGGATGAGAAGAAAGCTTAACTTCATGCTCTGACAGAGAAGACACTAGAGAGTATGCCAGTAGTCTGTGAGTATCCAGATGTCTTTCCAGATGAGTTGCCAGGAATGCCACCTGATCGGGACATTGAGTTTGTGATTGACTTAGTTCCCGGAACTGGACCCATAGCCAAGCGTCCGTATAGAATGGCAGCCGATGAACTAGTAGAGCTCAAGAAGCAGTTGCAAGAGCTAACGGATAAGGGTTTTATCAGGCCTAGTGCATCACCTTGGGGATCACCCGTTCTCTTTGTAAAGAAGAAAGATGGATCAATGCGCATGTGTGTTGATTACCGTAGTCTGAATGCGGTCACGATCAAGAACAAGTACCCATTGCCTCGCATTGATGACCTACTTGATCAATTGAGAAAGGCCAAGTACTTCTCCAAGATTGACTTGAGATCTGGCTCACATCAGATGAAGATCAAACCTGAAGATGTTGCAAAGACTGCTTTTGTCACCAGATATGGGCAATATGAGTTCATGGTAGTTTCTTTCGGGTTGACTAATGCACCCGCCTACTTCATGAACATGATGAACAAGGTCTTCATGGAAGAATTATACAAGTTTGTCGTAGTTTTCATTGACCACATCTTGATCTATTCAGAAACAGCTGAGGAACATGAGCAGCACGTCAGAGTTGTACTTGAGAAGCTAAGGCAGAATCAGTTGTATGCCAAGTTCGAGAAATGCGAGTTCTGGCTTGAGAGAGTTGCTTTCCTTGGGCATGTGTTGACAGCAGATGGTGTTGCAGTAGACCCCACCAAGATTGAGGCAGTCTCAGAATGGAAGCAACCTCAGAATGCCACCGACATCAGGAGTTTCCTAGGATTGGCTGGATATTATCGCCGATTCATTGAGAACTTTTCCAAGATCGCGAAGCCAATGACAGAGCTACTACAGAAGAATGCTCCATTTGTTTGGAATGAGGCACGTGAGAAGAGCTTCCAAGAGCTTAAGAGAAGACTCACGACCACTCCAATCCTTGCCTTACCCGATATTCATCAGAATTTCGTGGTATATTGTGATGCTTCCAAGCAAGGGTTAGGATGTGTTCTCATGCAGAATGACAGAGTGATCGCGTATGCTTCACGACAGCTAAGAGATCACGAGAAGAACTACCCCACACATGATCTTGAGTTAGCTGCAGTTGTTCATGCTCTCAAGATTTGGAGACACTACCTGATCAGCAACAAGTGTGACATCTACACCGATCACAAGAGTCTCAAGTATTTCTTCACGCAGAATGAGTTGAATATGAGACAGCGAAGATGGTTAGAATTGATCAAAGATTATGATCTAGAGATTCATTACCATCCTGGTAAAGCAAATGTTGTGGCAGATGCCTTGAGCAGAAAGGGCTATTGCAGCAGTCTCGTCACTAGAGAGCGATTGCCTGAGTTACATGAAGAACTGGAAAAGCTGAGATTGGAAGCGCACTGGCCACCTTCATACACTCCAAGTCACCTATACTCTCAAAGATCAGATTCGAAAAGCCCAGAAGAAGTGCCCGGAAATCAAGATGATCAAGGCCTCTATGAAGACGGGTCACCACCAAGACTACAGAGTTGATGAACAAGGAACCCTGTGGCTGAAACAGAGGATATGCGTTCCCCAGGATCAGCAGATTCGAGATGCTATCTTATCAGAGGCACATAACTCGAAGTACTCAATCCACCCTGGATGTACCAAGATGTATTGTGACCTTAGAAGCAGATTCTGGTGGAAGTCTATGAAGGCTGACATAGCTTCATATGTGGCACATTGTGATATCTGCCAAAGAGTGAAAGCTGAACATCAGAGACCCGCTGGATTACTCCAACCCTTGGATATTCCGGTATGGAAGTGGGATGATATCAGTATGGACTTCGTAGTCGGGCTTCCCCGCACTCAGAAGGGACATGACTCGATTTGGGTAATTGTAGATCGTTTGACCAAAGTGGCAGATTCTTTATCGAGAAAGGTTAGGCCTAAAGAAGTGGATACATGCGCGGCCATAAGCATAGTGGTGCCCGAGTGGGTTCAGGAGGTTATAAATAGCTACGAAATGGCCTTGAAAGTGAAATAAAGAGGAGCTTGAGAAAGTGAAGGACAAGCCGGCTGAATGGCAAGAAATAAGAAAGGACTACTTGGAAAGCGACACAGACACTGGTACATCAGGAAAACCTTTAGAACTCACCGTTCAACTTGATCTTCGCAGGAAAAAGCTTCTTCTCTATTAAGACAAAATAGCAATAAATAGACCAGCCAGCCGAGTGAACAAAGCCAGCCACAGCTTCTCTCTTCCTTCTAGCTCACGGGGAAGGAAGAAAAGAGAAATCCAGTTAACATAATTCTTAACTGGATTTCTCTTTTCTTATTCCAAGCCAGCTACGGGACAAGTGAAACGGGCAGTTAGTTCAGTGAGGACAGCAGTTCCAGCAAAGACAGTGGAATGCCTTGGTAAAGCTGTTCATTCTCAACGGGAAAGGATTTCTCTATTGCAACGGGGCTAGTTTCAACAAGGTGAGCAAAGCTAGATACTTAGGCTTGTCCAGTTGTTCCACCAACCCCTGCTCCCGACCCAGATTCTTCTTGGCAGCTCAAGACCTTTCTTGTTCCTTGCTCCCGTGGATCGATACTAGTTACTTACCTTTAATCTTAGCTTAGTGTCTTTTACCTAACCTACTCGCTCGCCGAGCTTTTTTTATCTTGGTTATTGGCTTTTTTACTCAAGTTAGAGCTTTTCTTTCCTGGCTTTTTCACTCGAGTTGTTTAATTGTTCGCTTGGCTTTAGCTCATTTTTTTGTCCATTTCTTCTCTTTACAGATCCCCTCGAAGTAGGAAGAAGAATGGCAATGAAAAATAATAGCAATAGTCGTCTCGTAGGTGCAGGTGCTGGTGAAAGAATAGCTTATGGGGCTGGAGTCAAAGGAGCTTTCATAGACATAGAAATCATAATAGAAAGAGCAGGCCTGCGAGCAGCGAGTGCCCTTTGTAAGTTGCGAGCCTGCCTGTCAAACCATAGGCGCCTTACCGCCCCCCCTTTCTTTTTTGAATTAGAAAGAAGGGGACGGGGGGATGAAAGACAAAGAAAGAGATCAGGTTATTTATGATCGGAGAAAAGGAAGGGGCGTGGTTGATGTGTCACTGGGAACCCGTAGGAAGGGGAGACGACCGGCCTCATTCACATCTGAAATCGCCAACATGAACACAAACGAAATCGTCGAATTTCGTATAGAAAGAAAAGGAACCACTTCTATTCTCTTTTCTTAGGTATATGAAGAATTGCTTTTTGGTCCCTTTCGTCCAGTGGTTAGGACATCGTCTTTTCATGTCGAAGACACGGGTTCGATTCCCGTAAGGGATAGGTACTTATTCCCGGCCGAATCCATACATTCGCTGAGTAGGCCGACAAGTGCATAAAGCAATATAGCAATGCTATAGAAAGAAATGCGACAGAAAACCTTACCTATTCCTGTACTTGACCTGTCCTTTCATTTCGCTTACTCATAGGCCCCGAAATAGCATCGAGCATTGCCGTAGTTGCTCGATTGGTTCATTTTATGGATCCTTTGCTTTTAGAAATAACTAGCTTTCCCCCCGCCACTTAACCAACGATGTCCCCTACGATGTTGATCGAGGAGGAATTTCTTTCATACGATCAGACCCAGTCCACTTCTCTGCAATTCATGGGAAATCCTGGCATTCTTGCTTTTATGCCTCAAGTAACTCCTACTTTCCTTGCTTTTGGTGAGACGGAGCACCTGTAACTGAACATTGCTTGCCTAAGATGCAGTAGAAAGAAATTGCAGAGTTAGTATTATATCACATAGAAAACGAAACGTGGAAAAAAGCTTTTGGTCTTGCCTCGCTCCTTCCTACGAATCTCTTCGTTTACGATGCGGTCACGGACATAGTAGAGAATTTGGCGTTGCCACATAAACATATAAGTAAGGTTGTGGACCAACTATCCGGCATAGAGGGAAAAAAAAAGCAGTGTGCCTTCTACTCATCGCCCAATGGGTACTCGACCGACTTCAATTGGTTCACGATGTGGTTGAACTCGCTTATGTGCTCGGCGAGGTACTTTAGGCCATTTTGAGGAGCCGACGCAGGAGATGAATTTTAACTAAAGGGCGAAAGCTATATATAAATATACCGAAATGAAAGAACTGCTGTTTTTAGCAATTTCAAGTTGGGGAAATAGCTCAGTTGGTTAGAGTGCTGGCTCTGGGAATCCACGGATCACGCCACACTCGGACAGTTCGCCCATTGCCAATATGCCAGATGATGGATTCCTTGGTTTTAGTTAGTCGCTGCTCTTTCTATGGCAGTGGTTGATCCTCTCGTCGTGGGTCGGTTTAGTCATTAGCTCGAGAGGACAGGGGAGAGATAGGAGACAATCTATGTAACCTTAGCCTACCCCAATAGTAAGTATCGGAAAAAGGACTCCTTCTCGAAAGAGATAGGCAGTCATCGCATTATCTACTTGATTATGATATTGATTTTTATCCAACGGATAATGCAAATCGAGGGCTCGCCCGCCTATAAATGAAATAAATTAAAGTGAAAGTTCAGTACGAACTGGTAGAGCGAGAGCAGCTAGTTTAGAAGGAAAAGAAAAAGGGCGCCTACTCAGTGGTAAGTTAGGTCATTCCTTTCCGGCTATCAGAAAAGAGTATGATCGAGGGTCCCATAAGGCAAAGGGAAGGTGCTCCCCCGACCTACTACCCTCGGAGAGATTCCTACGGTTGCAATGGTGAGTTGTGAACTTTGTAGAGCTTCGTTCTAGTTCCATCATTTTTCTGCATTCTTTCTAAAGTGCTAGTTTCCTCTATTTCTAATATCAGAGTAACACGGGAATTCTCTCTGGGAATCCGCTCCCCCTGCTTGCTTGTATTGTGCATTTACCGAATTTCCTGTCATAGATAGTCTAGTGAAGCTAGCTTACTAATGCCAAGAACTACTCACCAAAACCTATCCTTACTAATACACGGCTATATGATATTCTTATTTATTATTCTATTTCTATATTGACTCATATTCTAGTTTCGTAAAGCTATACTTTAGAGAAGGAAAGAGAGATTCTAGGACCACTTGCCCATAAGAATAAGACCGAACTTAACTACCTGTAACTGTCCCAACTGCCCATGTGTACTAACCCCCCGAAATCACTTTCCCTACTGCTACGTTGAAATGAAAATGCCCGCCTCCAATCCGCTTAGTTAGACCAGACTCTCAGACATATGATTGTTGAGTTAGCCAAGTGAGGGGTTCGTTCAGCCCGTCAATAAAGCTATTCTCGGTATAGAAATAGATAAGAAGAGCTCCAATTAGGGGCAGGCGCAATAAGGAAGGTAATCGATTGACGAGACCCACCGGAACTTCAACTTTCAGTCTTCTATACGTTACCTGCCTGGAAACATGTTAGGTCGTGTCTTAACATTCCGTTCTAAGAAAGATTCCACCTCTCCTCGACTACCGAGAACCAGCCTTCTTTCTCCAGCTAGAGGAGAGAGGTTTCTTTCATGTTATATTCCAAAATTGAATACCCTCATGTCTTTACTATGTGTACAAATCCGGCACTTAAAGCGCCCTCCCCAGGGAATGAATGCACGTCCAATTAGAAACTCCCCTCCCTACGTGGGACCTATCTTCCTAATGCCTTGCTTCAACTACTACTTAGAGTTCTCCAACGGACCTGTAGATATGGTATCTAGTTTGCTTTGAATAAATCAAGTTGTAAGAAAGTGATCTATCTCATACCATACCCAAAACCATTTATTTCACTGCAAAGACGAGTACGACAAGAAGAGAGGAGTAGTACAAAAGACCCATATCATAGAAGAGTGAGACCTCCATAAACTCTTACCTTTCCCAATAGACACATGACCTAGCCTAGCCCCCACCGCCCTATTTCCTGTACCCACGTTCTTTCAATGCCAATACTGCTACTCATACATATGAGACGGCAGAAAAATGGGCGAGAAAAAACATATCTACTTTGTAACGATTCTAGTTTTATTAGACTCCTTACAAGCCAAGCCCTATTTTTGACAAGTCATAGAGTCATCCGCCCTGTTTTCCTCCTATGCTTCTCTATTCCTATCAATAAGCCCTTATCCCGATATTCCTATCAAGAAGAACTCTCTCTGCCTGGCTTTGCTAGCTTCGTTCTCCTTACCATAAAGTCTATTTATTATTGGATCCGACCTGTGAGAAACCAATCGGAGTTCCTACATTGGTATTACTAGTTGAGCCTATATGAGCGTACGTTGGATACGGTGCAGTTATATAAGCTAAGAAAGAGCTGCTTATAAAACCTTCTAATATACTGATCGGTGGCTAGGTCATTGGTGCTTCTGCTTTTCTTGCCTCCAACCATGCGGTACAAGCTCAGATATCTTTAGATTGAGCTAAGTGATATCGCTAGGCAACCCCA
Source organism: Cymbopogon flexuosus (assembly GCA_027790015.1). Taxonomy (NCBI): domain Eukaryota; kingdom Viridiplantae; phylum Streptophyta; class Magnoliopsida; order Poales; family Poaceae; genus Cymbopogon; species Cymbopogon flexuosus. The sequence continues at coordinate 40,275 of JAKNSH010023628.1, forward strand.
GTTCCAACCTAGATCAGTCCTAGAAGTTCGTTACTCTGATACCGAATCACGGAAGAAGAAGAAAAAGCCATTTAAAGACCCAAATATTCAGTTATATCTTATAGCAGTCAGTGGAAAAATGATCATCGGTTCGCGGATTCACTCTGTTCTTCGCTTGAATGGAATTCTTCTTCTGCCTAGCTTTTGGTTCTCTTTTAGGATCGTCACGTTATACGTTACTCTTTCGTGCCGTAGTTACTCACTGGGGATGAAAGCCAAGAACTAAACGATCAAGAAAGAGGCAAATGAGAAAGAAGAAGGAGCAGGGTCTCGTGTCCACTAAGAAAGCAGACAGTCCAGTCTAGCATCTCTATATCTAATTGAGTGGAATAAAAACACATTATCGAAAGAGTTCTTTCGAGAAATTATGATTCAGACGAAAGTGGTCAGTTCTGTTCTATTTGAATCTGAGCCGCGGAATCAGCATCTACCCAATCCTCAGTCGTACAATGAAGGCTTTAAACCAAATAAGTTAGAGCATCCAAGGCAGCAGTGAAACAAGAAATTACCGAGCGAGCACCAGTGGAAGAGGCTTGGGAATATGTTGAAAAATGGAAATGAAGAGAAGAGGTAAGAGGAAATTATACAGGCTTGCCTACAATCCCTTTCCTTGTCAGAAAAGCAATTTCACCCCTAACTTAAGATGCTTACCTACCACTACTACTGGCTGGAGGCAATGGCTTTAGGATATGCCCTGACCGAGCTTCTCTACACTGACCTTTCTTCTGGTCTCACGAATTGGATTTGAACCAATATCCCTCTATCTTGGGAAACTATCCTTTTAGTAGATCGTGATTTGTGCGGATGAAGTAAAAAGAGAGGTCCCTCTCATTCAATATCAATAGTTGACCTCCTGGAAATATCAACAATGCCCGTCCACTATATATATGTAAATCCGTTCTTCTGGCGTCTTTCTTGGTCTTCTGTCTGGCTCTTCCTCGCAAGGACTTCTACCATCCCTCTTTTCTAAATTGTTGTCAAAAAGCGTCTGACTGAATGAAGTAGGCTCCGCGATCTTCAACCAAAATAAAGTGACCAAAAGACACAATTGCATCGGTCCAATGAGACATGGAAGCACCAGTAGATATTGAAAGAAATACTATTGATCGGTATTATTGTTGTAGTTCTTTGTTCCTATCGTCGATGAAAGTACAACCACCCATTTTCCACACTTTTTCATATCTTAAGTCAGCGAATTACCCGGCGGCGAGGAAGAGAGATTAGAACTCCAGGATTGACAGAAGTGTTTCTTCTCCTTGCTAATTGCCTACTCAACATTGGTGTGTTTCACATTCCACTCTATCTAGCCAAATATCATAGCTAGTCCAATGCATTTCCTCGTCGTAGTGAAGTGAGGGAAGGAATTATGCCCTAGCCCCAAACAAAAGTACTTGTTTTGACCGACCTATTACGAGCCAAAAGTTGTACACACAAGAGTGAAGTCAGGGCAAAAACCCTACTAGATGGTATTTGGAGAATATCCTAATAAGTTTAGCTTATTTCCTTGCTTTGTCAAAATACCCTATTTTACATGGATTGACCTGGTAACCTACCTCTACAGCTTTGTAATTTCCATATCTTTAGGAAAGACCGGATCAGAACATGAATTTCTGGGCTTACTTAGAAGATGTTGATCGAAGTACTCTATATCCCTCTTATGGGGCTAAGCCCGCTATCAGGCTGTGAGCTGGAATCAATATTTTCAATTGTATCTAATAGAATTTATTTGAAGGCTTTCCTTGGAAAAACCTACGCCCACCATAAAAAAAAGTATCCCTTTCTCTTTCTCTTTTCGGGAGCAGAGCTGAAAAAATAAAATAAAATCAAATAGTTACTCTATGATGATGACTAGATTGAGTTCAACGGATATGAAGGATATAAATATGCTATTTGCTGCTATTCCATCTATTTGTGCATCAAGTCCGAAGAAGATCTCAATCTATAATGAAGAAATGATAGTAGCTCGTTGTTTTATAGGCTTTCTCATATTCAGTCGGAAGAGTTTAGGTAAGACTTTCAAAGAAACTCTCGACGGGAGAATCGAGTCTATTCAGGAAGAATTGCAGCAATTCTTCAATCCTAACGAAGTCATTCCGGAGGAATCCAATGAACAACAACGGTTACTTAGGGTCAGCTTGCGAATTTGCAGCACCGTAGTAGAATCATTACCAACGGCACGCTGTGCGCCTAAGTGCGAAAAGACAGTGCAAGCTTTGTTATGCCGAAACCTAAATGTAAAGTCAGCAACACTTCTAAATGCCACTTCTTCCCGTCGCATCCGTCTTCAGGAAGATATAATCACAGGTTTTCACTTTTCAGTGAGTGAAAGATTTGTATCCGGGTCTACGGTAGAAGCTTCTACCGTAGAACAAATTCGAGGAGAGGCCTTCGTACCCATAGACCTAATTCGAGAAGGCTTGATAGTCCTAAGAAAGGTGAGGGTGGGGGGTTCTATTTTTGAAGAATAAGGAAGAGGAATAGAATCTCATTCAAGTTAGCTATATCCATTAAATGATCAAATGATTTTGAGGCCAATTGGTTCTATTATCTGCCTAGGGTGCTTATTTATGTTTTCTTGAATTTTGCCTCTGTATGATTTCTCGAATTCTGGCTTCTTTGAAATTTTGTTGCCTCTCAGGTTTCTCTGAATCCTTATGACGTATTTTCTTGTTGGCTAATGAATTCTTTGATATCTAATTAGTTCATCAAATTGTGATTTTCTAAATATACTTACATCATGGTTCTGATTTTTTTACAGCAATTTGATCATTATAAATTTATCTATAAATGTCTGTTATCTGGTAGAATGGTTAAGAATCTGACTCTGATTTCTTCAGATTGGTGTTATCGATTCAGTTTCATCAGAGTTTGAGTTTTACCAATTTTGGCCCAGCTTGCCAGGTAAGTTAATTGTTCTCTAACTTTCGAGATATGTTTTGTCAGTTCTACTTATTTCTCACATATCTTAGTTATTTTGGTGATTATTACTTCCTAACTTACATCATTTTGGTCAATAATTTACAATGCCATAATTATTGTAAACCCAATAATTGAAGGGTGTAAGTTTTAGGTATAAGTCAATATAACTAATTGTTATGGTTCTACAGTTTTTGAATAATTTGAGTATATGAGTTATCTGTCTTATTATAAAGATATAAATTTACCTCAAAATATCTGTCTTGCATAAGAATTTAAATCTTTGG
>JAKNSH010024123.1:0-12131 GCA_027790015.1 Cymbopogon flexuosus
ATGTCCATGTAACCAGTTCCTTTGCGCCCTGCGCGACGCTGGCTGTCCACGGCCAACCTTAACATCATTTTTTTTTAGCGTGGTCTTGTTGTTTAGTTGTTTAGATACCCAAAAGTTCTTTTTCTAACTGTAGCACTTTCATATGTGTTCGACAAATATTGTCCAATTATAGACTACCTAGGCTTAAAAGATTTATCTCGTGATTTACAATGTAATTTGTTATTTTTTCCCTATATTTACTGTTTTATATATGGGTCAAAAATTGATGTGACGGAGAAAGTGTAATTTTTTTTTTCGAATTTAGAGCCCCGAGAACTGCGGAAACAAAGAGATATACATGCACGAGGCACGCTCTTTGTCAACATCTTACAGATGGAGATTCTTCGTACTCAAATTATGTACGAGGCCTTATTCTTCGTACTCAAATTCTGTAACGAGGCCTTGCAGAAACTAGGAGCAAACAAGGACGTTAAAGCCCAAAAGAAAGGGCTCACCGAATAGCCCATGCAATGTGATGGGCCGCAGAACTGGCGCGCTACACGGCCTTTTTGACTGGCCATGGATTGCGTCTCCTCACTTCTCCCGTCGTCGGGCCTGCCGACCTCGCCCATCTGTTCGCTGCCGTGCCCGTGCGTGACCCGCGCGCAAGACCATGGACCTAGGTCCATGCTCGGCTGCTCGCCATTGCTGCATTGCAGAAAGCTCTGCGGACTCCGGAGACGCATCTGACGCGGTGGCATCTGAAAGGATATCAGGAAATGCACAAACACTATGTATGGACTGTGTCAGTCGCTTGCTTATCTGACGCGGTGACAACTGAGAGGAGGAAATCAGCAGGAAATGCCATAGACTAGCACGATCGATCGATCTTCGATCATGCGTCGATAACTTGCCGTCCGTCTTGGGACTGAGGCACGCAGCAACCGGATAAGATCATAAGAGCAGGGACAATCCACAAACAGGGACTGTTCATTCCTGAACGGATATTATGAACAAAATGATGCATCAATGCAACGAGGGCTGCAAACGGAGACAGATGTACAGCAGAATCTTCAAGCCCGATCCCACGTACGTACTACGCTGCCGGCGATGCATCATCGCAGCGGCTGGCAGGGACCGCGCGAGCCACTGACGATATCCTCTGCAATCGAGCCGGCATGGTGGACGATCGCGCGTGCAGGGAACCGGGATCCGTCGCCTAGTTGATGAAGAGCATGGCGCACATGTGGTGTCATGCGTACAAAGCTGGCTGTTCATCAGTTCTCTGCAATTGTCGTACGTCCTACGTATTCCTTTCCAACTCCTCTGCGGCGCGAATGATTTGGAGCTCCTGTTCCACCAACCTCCCCGTGCTCCTTCTTCGTTCGGTCTCTCGTTTGCCCATCCTCCTGTCCCCATGTTCCTCTCAACTTTCAGCAGAATTCATCATATATAGTCTGAATTTGCGGTTCCAGTGGTTCTCCATCCTTTTCATTGGAATTAAAGTTCGTGGCCGTGGGTCAGGAGGATCTCGATCGGTCACTGCAACGGGCAGGGATCGAGTGCCCATAAAATGTGCTGGGATTTGGGAGGGCATCACTCGTTTCATCCTGACGATGACCATGCGTGCTGGAGATCGAGAGCCACTAGTTTGTTTGACTTCTTGTGTGCGACCGACAGCCATGGACGACGACGTACGCGTCGGCCGATCGCCTGCGCACGACGGTCACACGCGCGCGCGGGGGCTGACTGAAAGCGAGGCTCAACGGCCACCACCATCACATCAAACCCCGTCGGCGGTCGGCCCGGCCTGCCCTGTCTGCCAGTGCGCGCCAGGCAGCCATGCGTGCATGGCAGGGCACTAGTACGTCTCTGGTCCTAGCTGTCCACGCCGCGCGGGCAATGCGATGCTTTCCTTCCCGGTGCTGCCTTTGCCTTGGCGCAACTTTTTCGTTCGGCGCAGCGAGATTGTCCCGCGGATCTAGATCAGATTCATGACGTCGCCGAGACCCGCACGGCCGCTCGGGACACGACGGCGACTGCTCAGGGATAGCAGGGACACAGAGACATGGCGTCGAGCTGCAACGCGCGCTGTAGATGTACTCCTTCTGCGTCCATTCATGCATGCACGCGAAGCTGCTCACATGTACGGCCCGGCCTGCAAGCCGCTGTGTCGCGAAGCTGCTCACATGTGCGGCGCGCGCTGTAGCTGTACTCCTTCTGCGGTCGTCCATGCATGCATGCGTCCGAAGCTGCTCACATGTACGGCCCGGCCTGCAAGCCGCTGTGTCGCGGATAATTGTGAGCTCTACCACTCCCTGTTGCTCCTTCCTTTGCCTACGGAGTACCGCTGTCCAGTCTGCAGCGAAACGAAGAGACCTGCTGCAAGCCGAGTGACACGACGAGTCGACACGGCCATGCCCTGCCGGCTGCCACCCGCACGGCTCTGCTCGTGTGGGACATCATCAGCCATGGGCCGGAGAAGGATCTCGCCCACCGCCCGCAGGCTGCACGCAGATCACGCACACGGCAGACGGCACACCTGCCCGCCGGGGATTGCCCTGCCTCTGCGCCGCCCTGCCTGCCAGCCTGCCTGCCATATAGTGCCATCCGTGCATGCATGGTGAACCGATGAGACACGTCTAGTGCTGGTCCGTCTTCCCGGCCACGATGACGATCTGATTGATGATCGAAGCAACGAGGCAGCGGACGTGCGAGCGCTGCCGTGCCCGGCGACATGCGTCGCTGTCACCCCAATGCAAGGCATGCCATGGCATTGGGCTGGGCGTCCAGACTGGCTTATGCGTCCGTCCGTAGCAGCACTGGCAACCGCCTGTTGAGACGGTATGGAGATGCATACTGGTCGTATATACGGACACGAAGGTCGGAAGGTGTATGGCTGGCGGGAGGGGACAAGATCGATGAATGAAGATGACGACGATGCAGGCTGCAGTTCTGCAAGATGTGGAAGACACTGCGTATGGTATGGGCTTTGGTCAGGTCCAAAGTCAGAAAACTCCACGGCCCAGTGGGCCAGGTTTAGTATACTAACTCTTTTTCGTTGAGGGAGCAGACTTCTTGGACTTTGGGGGATATACTGGTAACAATAATGAAGCAGGGTGGATCGCAAATAATAGTAATAGTAATAATAGTAATAGTAATAATAATAATAATGATGATGATAATGATAATAATAATAATGAGGTAGAGTGCTCAACTCATTTTTTAAGGAAAAAAACTAAATTTCATCTCTCTAAAAACCATCTCGTCTAAATGTTATTTCTCTTTCCTTGAAAATCAGCTTCTCTAAAACGTATTGCCTCCCTTCAAGAAAAAGAAATAATTCAATAATTTGTGTGTGTGTGTGTGTGTGTGTGTGTGTGAGAGAGAGAGAGAGAGAGAGAGAAAGAGATGCATATCATTTCTAAGATTTGGACCACTTGAGATTGGGAACCCCTGTTGTGATATTCCACATGAAATGGCACCATCAGCTTAATGTGTTTGTCCCCTATAATTTGGACATATATTAAACAATCAATGTACCTTGTTGAAAATAAAGATGATAATGCTCAGATGCCAAAGCTACCAGAAAATATATACTATTATCGAAAAATGGTTCTGCTCACGCAACCGACAAAACTATAGATTAAGATACTATATTATATTTATTTTAATCTATATTTATTTTAAATATTAAAGAGCAAAAAAAAGTCTCCCACACACTCCCTCTCCCTCCTATCCGTTCGTCACTCACTCCATTGACGCTCGCTCACCCCTCCAGCTTTGAGTTCGGAGGTATAAAACAATCATTGCCGTTCTAATACTCATGTCGTGGCTTGCCCTCCTAGTTTGTTCGTACCATGGTGCGCGTGGTGACTCCTCTTCTACCATTTTTAAAATTCACAGCATGTTTGCAATAACCCCATTTTAAGTTTAGTCAATCTCGGTAAAGGGTCGTCAAGGCAGCAGCGGAGACAACCACCTCTTATATCGCAATGTTGCATTTCTATTGGTCATATACTTTGTGTGTGTAATACTGGACTTAAGTTTGTGTAGTAGGACGTTGTCAACCTCCTAGGATGCTCGTTGGAGGTGCATCGAGACATTCAGCCTTAGCACAAAACTAAAAAAAAAGGGTTTCTCAAAAAAAAAAAAAACTAAAAAAGGATCATTAGTCAAATACTACAACTCCAGAGTTTATATAGTTTTTTTTTGGTCATAACCACAGTTTCCATGAAATATCAACATACTTATAGTTTCTTTAAGACGATGGTTGTCAGCCTTATAGTTTTGCACATTTCAATCTATGGGACAATGATTTTGTTAATACATTTGCACCATCGGTTGATTTTCTTCATATTTTTAGAAAACGGAATTCTATTCTGGATTCTCCATGAGTTGTGCACTCCAAAATTACATTTTTCAGCATCCAACTAATTAATAAGCAAATACTAGAAGCAAAAAGCAACACAAGTTCTTTGGACAAAATGCACAAACTCGTACTATTTCTCTAAACTAAGTAAACTAAGCCAGGCATGCATACATCCATGCATGCTTGGCCACTTTTTGTTGGCCGATCTCTCCTGTTTTTGTAATTGGAATTGAAATTAATGGAGGTAGCGCACACTACATTTTCTTAATATATTGTCAAACTGAAGTATAGGTTTGTGTATATATTATGGAACAAATAGACAGCAACAAGAATACTAAAGTTTTTTCCTAATGTGGCAAGAACATGTGCAAGGCCCTGGCCCCTGCTCCAAACCAACATAATGCATGGTGGCTGCTTCTAGAAGAAATAGGTTGGGAATAAAATGCCATAACGTGGCAAGTTGGAGAGATCCTAATAACTCCTAATACGAGATACGGAATCTAATCCAATCCACCAGAATGCGTCAACAATAAACAATCACGAGCAGATCCAAACAAGTCCTGCTGCATTGGTTTTGGAGGGGGAAATCTCGCAAGTTGTTGCTGGAGACTACCGGCTGTGATCTCCAGGGGACAATCAGCATGACCGAATGATCTGCATGCGTGTATTCTCAAACGATTCTACACTAAAAAATCACGCATAGAGAGAAGGCATATATCGAAGGATTTATTGGTACACAGGCCGGCATTGTCAACATTATATTACATAGGCAGTAGTACTTGTCAGCGTCATGTCCTGCCCGGCTTTAATCATTTGCGGCCCTGCCCAAGCTTTTCTGGGCAGGGAGATCGTTGCAGCAGGTTATGGCGGATAAACAATGCGATTATGTGCGGTGTGTGTTCGCCAAGGTTGATACGGTGCGGATTAGAATAATAACTACGCTAGTAGGAGGACATGTTGTTAATCTGGCAAAAAAGTGAGCTGCTGCTTGGTAATGGAGTGTGATGACTTTGTTGTAGTATCACTTTTGATCCATCTAACCTAGCTAGGGTGACCACAGACATGGAAAAAGGAATTAATCCTGTGATCACTAGGCTAGGCTAATTGTTGTTTAATTAATGATGGCGCTATCATCTTCACGACTAGTAGTGCTCAGCGCATCAGCGAGTGCTCGTGTGAGGCGGCGAGCCTCGGCGTCACGCCCACCTCTCAACAGCAAGTTGGCAATGGCAAGGCAGCTGCGAGTATTTTTCGGCCATCCGATGTGAGGCGATCGAGAGGCCGCAGCAAAAGTTATGTTCCCACTAGCACCGTGTTTGAGTCGTTTGGGCGTAGCTGTCGCGGATGCCGGCCGCGGGGGAGGCCACCCGGCAGGCGCCTGGCCCGCCGCCGTCCAAGTGGCTGCCGATGCAGTCCCAATCTCCTTGCCCGGTTGCAGTACTCAACCTTGAAAAGGGTCAGCCATGGCTGCAGGGCACGCATATCACGCTATAGTATAAGATGACACGGTAGGATCAATAACAAGAACACATTGTGCTTGAGCGTTTGTCTGCATTGACGGTATGATGCGACAGTCGCGTGGTCCATGCCCAAACCTCCATCGGACAGGGATGAGGCTGATATGGGTGAATGGCTCAAGCCTCAATGTCCTGTGTTTTTAGTGGACTGATCACTGATGAACTACTCTAGAGTTGCTTGATCGGGACAGAATTGGCACATAAATTTTGATCGGGACAACGTGGACATCTATACACGGTACCTTAGGATCTGTTTGGAACCCATAAATTTCACAGAATTGGCACATAAATTTTGCAGAATCAGATGAATTTTGTAGAAGAAAACATAAGGACAGCAGAAAATTCTCGTGTTCCAAACATGGCTTTAGAGTCGATCATACTTGTTTCAGATACGGATCTTAGCGGAAAGCAACCTCAAAGGCACCTAGTTCTAGTTTAGTAGTAATCTACACTCATGTTAGATAGTAGGGGTGGGTTAGCTGTCTTTTTTTTTTTCTATTTCTTTTCTACACAATCAGGCGAACACAAAAGGCTTTTGTACTTGGACCTGTCTGGCACTAGTTTTCTAATCTAATCTATCTAACTAAGCGAAAGGTGTATCTGAAAATTTCTAAAAGGTGAAGAATTCTGATATGAACATCTCGTGTGTAAGAGATGCGTGCCGGAACTTGCTGGTCTGAAACGAGGGTAACAGGTATAGCAACACTAGCATATTAGGCCATCAAGGTATGAGAAGAAATGCTGTATGCTTACTCATTGCAGAAATTAAGATAGTTGTGCGGGAAGTGGTGTATCTATTTTTTTTCTTCTTTTTTGCACAATCGGAGAAGAAGAAGAAGAAAGTTTTGTACTTGGGTCTGTCTGGTACTACTTTTCTAACTAAGCGAGGTGCATCTGAAAAATTCTAAAAGGTGAAGAACACTGAAATGGACATTGTCGTGCAAGAAATGCGTGCCAGAACTCGCTGCCCTGAAATGAAAGTAACACTAGCATACTAGGCTATCAAGGTATGAGAAGCAGACTGCTTTACCTTTATGCTCCCGATAATCACACTGAACCCGTTACCATCGGTGCGTCAGTCTGAGTGGCTGACTGACCACCGCCGTTAGCGTCGATCGACACACACGACAAAATGTCGACAACATCGGGTCTCAAATCGACGACAAGGACCCTGTCGCCAACGCATCCATATACATCGATCCACTGCAGACAAGGAGAAGAAGCACTAGCACGGCCTCAGCGACGACAATCTGCTGGCGAGACGCAAACGCAAAAGCATGCATCCGGTACGTCGCGAGCAGGTGAAGACGTGAAGTGCATCACATCGCGATATCGCGTCGGATGCGTGTACCTCGATGGCTGGATGCAGCAGCCAAGTGCTGCCTTGCCTTTGTATCCACGCGTCGCCGCGCTCGCCGGGGCACACCGCCGGTACAGAGCCCCAACAGGGACAGCCGACCGGCTTTGGACGGGCGTGTAAATACCCACAATCTATAGGAATGGCTACACTTCAAACTTCTTTTCTGGTCTCAGCACTCCCTACTTAGATTCAGGGTCAAACAAATTAAATTTTGACTAGAGTTATGTAACAAAATACTAATACTCATGAAGCAAAATAAATGTCATTGGATTATAGTTATAGAATATATTTTTTATAGTAAATTTATGTAGAAATATATAAATGCTAACATTATATAACTTCTATAAATTTGATTAAAGTTGAAGTAGTTTGACCGGCACGTTTTCTATAAGTACTTTTTTTTTTTTTGCATCGAGAGTACTTTTCTTTTAATTGCATTTTTTTGACCAGCATGTGAAGGTGTTAACAGAGCATGAGATGACGAAACCATCGTAACTATTTGATGTCTTTTCGTTTAAAAAAACATCATGTTTGTTTTAACTTATCAGCTATGGTAACCATAATGTTTTACTCTCACAACAAATAAACATCAGCTAGCTTATCAACCATAGAAACTATTGGCTAAACAACTCGGATTAGGTGTGTGTTGAAGTGTAAGAACCTCTCGTTCTTGCTTCTATTTCATCAAGTTCGTTAATTAGTATGCTTTTTCAAAAATTCATTGTAGTGAAAAAAACACAAGTCCATTATGAATGACACTTTTGTCTCATCCGTTTAAGTTTTTGGATTGAATTTATTAGTACACACAACTTAACAATATGGTATCAAAATCAAAAGTCTCAAGTTTGCTTGAGTAGCCACAATTAAATAAAACAATTGTTGCCTGCGTGTATTCTACGTCTTGGACCTCTGGGGGCTTAAGAATGAGTTAAATTGATCTAACTCAATATCTTTAGGCGTATATACTTTTTTCGATACTTTTATACGTATACACTGTGCAGGATCTATGCATATGCGCTTCTGAATAGTGATGTGAACCTCCACATTGACAAAATAATAATTTATCTATTATCATGTACTGTAATGTTTCGAAAGATAATTCATACAAAAAATTTATGGCAAGGTTTAAAGGCCGGATATTGCTGGTCCAATCTAGCTAGCTGCTATTATCATCTTTTATGAAAAATTGATGATCCGAGCTAGGTGCACGTACACCGCAATAATTTATTTCCTTCGCACATGTCCATGCCAGTGCACTGTACTTTTTTCGACAGATCATGATTCATAAGAATTTCATAACCACCACCAGTACTACAAGCCGTGGAAACAACCTGTGACAACATTTTTTTGTGCTCAGGTTCTGCCTAGGATCCTGCTTATTACATGCATCTCCAAAAAAGAGAACATGAACTTGCTCATCACAAAAAGGCATGCACAAAGCAATGTAGTGTGTATAATACACACACACACACACACACACACACACACACACACACACACACACACACACACACACACTAGGAAAGGAAAAGGCCTAGTTAGTCGGTGGATAAACTGAACAAGAATAATCCTGCACAGTTCAGCTCAGCAAACACTAAAAGCGCTCATATTTGTACTTATGCTGTTGGTCATACATATCTAGTTGCACGTACTACATTTTGTTTTCTGTTTCTTGTGCACATGCACCAGCTCTGTGCTTTGCAAGAAGCTTTTATGGTATCATCAGAAAGCCCTGCTAGAAGCCAGGGAAACAACCTGTGGCCACGGCGATGTGCCTGGGTTTTGCCAAGGATCTTCCCTACAAATCCAGAATAGTTAACTTCAAAGCGGGCAAAATAAAGATCAATCAATAAAATCACCAGGACAAACCTGGGTGCCACTTTTTGGCATGCCATGCTGGAAGCTAGCTGGGAAGAATGTCTATATAGGCTAGCTTTCATGGCTTGTAACCATGGTAGCCACACTCTGATATTGTTATACAAACCCTATAAAGTTGGTTACTGCATGATGCATCTAGTTGCACGTGTACTACTATCTGCTACGTACCCCTTTTTTGTATGTTGTGCACACGACTGTGCCGGACTGGAACTGCACCTCCACTCTTTTACAGATAATAATCTGTTTTAATATAACGAGCTGAAGCTATAATCTGTTTTAATATAACGAGCTGAAGCACAGGTATACAGGCCAGGAAAAACAACCTGTGACCAGGGTTTCCTGCTGGGGTTTTGCCTAGGATCTTGCTTACAGCGGACAGCCCCAGAATATATTCTGGAGAAGACTGCCAGTGATGCTGCTAAATTATACAGTACTAGTATACTACATGCATGTGGTCCTGATCGAACCAATGCAAATTCTGGAGAATTCAGCGCGTAGTATAGAGTATCTCGCAAGTTGCTGCTGTATGTGCGCCGCATCACCGCAGGCTGGCTGTGAGATCGATCAAAAGCTGACGCTATCGTCTAAGGTCTAACGGAAGTGATGACTTTTTGGTTGGCTATTGCATTGTCTGCACAACTCTGCACCTTTGTCGTTGTAAAAAAAAAAAAAAAAATCTGCACCTTTGTCCATCTGGGTTCCGGGGTAGTGGTGACTGTGGTGGAGGTGCACGCAGTGTGTTCCCTGAGGCCTGAGCTGCTTGCTACCTGCTAGGCAAGACAAATCCTGCAGTGATTTGATTATTTCCCAGTTGCCATGATGCTGGTGTTTGGGTTGTGGTGGGCTCATTTGCAGTTTTCATCGGAATGCACGTTATTTGCCGGCTTCGTCGCTGATTAACTCTCAAGTAGGAGTACTCCTTCGTTCCAAATTAAATCAATCTGCTACCTAAAGTACACAGCTCACAGGAAAAATTATGGGATGGCTGGCACACCGATCTGATCACCAGCGACGACGAACTGGCGTTGGATTGGATCAGGATCAGATCCCTTCCAAGGCGGAAACGCCGAAACGGCGCCTAACACAGTGGCAGACCGAGATGATTAATCCCCATCCCATCCTGGCAGCGGCAGCCGGCAGGCATGGAGCCGGAGCCAGCCTAGGCTGCGCGCCATATATGCACCGCACCGTCGACAGCATGAGCGGCCAGATGCCTCATGCCGGTGGTCCTCCATCCTCTGCTGATTCACTCACTCACCAGCGATGACACACACACTGTGCTGTGCATCGTCGTCGTCCGTGGCTCCGTGTGCGTATCAGTATCACCTGGACCTGGAGGATGGAGGAGGGAGATCGAATCATGCTTGCTCGAGATGATCGGCGATTAGCATGGCGATCGATCGATGCCTGTCTGCTGCCTGTCTGTACGTTTGGCTGCCTGGCTCTTGCCAAAGGCTTCATCATCATCATCAGATTAGTAGTAGTAGGTCACTGCCGCTGCCTGTCCTCGATCGCCTTGCGTGCGTGTCCCTGTCCGTTCGGGCGTCGTCTTCCGGCCGGCGCCCGTGTGCGCCATCGCTGTCCTGTCCCCCGCGGCGGGCGGGCGGCCGAGGCTGGGGCGAGCGAGGCTGCGCGTACGTGCGAGCATCGCGCCGTGGGCGCGCGGGCGGGCAGGTGGTGGTGTTTCTGGGGTTCGTTCCGGTTTGGTGTGACCTGCAGTCTGCCGAGGTTGATGATGGATGCATATATGCACTGATGCGAGCTTACGTAGGACAGCTATATTTTTGTACAGTACTCGCGGTGGATGGTCTTTAAGCCGGACAAGGGACAACCGATCCTTGTTATACCATGTACTCCTTCCGTTCGGAAGAGAATGCAACTACGGGTTGCGTGTGTACGTATGTGTGTCATGTGTGAGAGCTTATATGTGTTTCAAATACCTTTTTTTTTAAAAACACACACACACACACACACAATGGCACGTGCTCTGCATTTCAATTAAAAAAAAAGAGTTATAAGTATTGCACAAAGATTAGGAGAAACCACTAATGAAAAAACTAAAGTGCCATTTAGGTAGGTTGCAAACGGTGTGCCCTTTTACTATGATGGATCTAGGTATTCTTTGGTCCTCTTTGCAACTTGGAGGACCGTGGACTTACTATTTCCGAAGATCCTTGCACTCTCTCTTGATAAAGTAGATTCCACATTTTCTTTTCAAACTCCATCTTACATGGCAATCTGATTTTCAAAATGTTTGTCATTTTTTTTGTTTCTGTGTCATAAGTTTGACTCAATGTATAAAAAAATATATGCAATATTTTGTATTTCCATATAAATTTGTTAAAAAACTAGACTTAAAGATCTTTGCAATAATGGTAGTAATTATATGCTATAAATATTAATATTTTTCAATATAATTTTTAAAGTTGTTTCGCAAGAAGCGAAAGCGACAGATATTTTGAAACGGAGGGTGTAGTAGAATCTGTTTTTCTTTTCAAACTCCATCTTACTCCGTACATGGCAATCCGATTTTCAACTCTGAATTGCAACTCCGGTGCTACACACTCTCTAAGTATCCAAATTGAGTTTAAATCAAAGCCGAACTATGAAACCAGATACTTGACATCTTCTAACCGTCTAACCCAACAAAATTTGCCATCTACTTAATTTTAAAGGTGGGTTTTCATTTACTAAAAATAATAAAACCCCTGGTTTAGTATAATATAAACACAACTAATAACGAACTAAAAATGTTATCTATCTGCCGTGCTAAATTGGAGGTCAAAAAAATTGCCCTGATTATAAAAAGCTGCCAAACGGGAAACAGTGCCACCTTAACTGATTGCTGTATTGCTGTGCCCTGTCCTGAATAACAAATTTCTCTCGAGACGTGACGCATGTTTTGGAAGTATGAACAAGGCTGCTGGGGCCTGGGGCTGATCTGGGTGAACCAGCCGACCCATGCTAGTGATGAGCTAGAATCTAAACATGACATCGATGGCCTGTGGAGAAAAAAAAAAGGGGG
>JAKNSH010024254.1:0-10026 GCA_027790015.1 Cymbopogon flexuosus
CTTTGCTTATCTTGTGTAGTTAAGTAAAGTTGAGCTCTTGGTTTCGGCTTGTGTAGCCTTGTCCTTGAGCATCTAGTGAGCTTAGGTTGGCTTTGTGCTTTTGCTCATTAGAATTGTGTAGGTGCTCCCCCAGGTGTAAAAAGTACTAGTTGCTTAGGTTTGTGTGACCTTGCAAGCTAGAATTGATTAGGAGAGCACTAGCTAGATTGGCACCTTGGTTTCTTGTGTAAGATCTTTTACAAGGTGCATCTAGAGTTTTAGTTAGAGGGGTGAAGTCTTGGCTAGGCCGATAGTTTTAATTCCGCACTTTGTTCGGTTAGCCGGAGCGATAAGTTTTTAGAAAGGACTATTCACCCCCCTCTAGTCCGCCATCTCGACCTTTCAGTCTGTGGGGGGACTCTTGTGTGTTGTGTTGTACTTCTTTTCGTTGTCCAGTCTGTTCTCCGCTGCGCCGGTAGTTCAGACTGCGGGGGGTGTTGGAATATGAGTGAGTTAGGCCCATGAGGCTAGGCCCATGAGGCCCATGTATGGAAACTATATTGCTACCCTGTCTAGGGTTAGCCTAATCTAAGGAGAATCACTTTGCAACAATGACTACTGACCTTCAAACCTTTATAGAGAGCCCGTGACCTGCAGGAGCGGAGACATGAATGATCGTATTCAGATTTAACATACTCTTGAAGACGATGGGTTTTTTTCCTTCTGCGCCATTGCTTCCAAGACCAGGCACAAGGATACGCAAGAACAGAAAGTATACTATGTATTGATCCTTCCCACCACTCATATGCAGCCACCAAATTGATCTCATCAATAAAACGATTGAAAGCATCTTCATAACTGAAAGGGAAAAAATAAAGCTTAGTTCAGATGTTTCTGGACTTATCAGAAGCTATTCCGTACTTAGGAAAATAATTCATTTCCTCAAGTAGAAAAGATCAATCCTGTTGAACAATGTAACAAATATGCTGGAACTGGAATGGTGGTAGGACACACACAAGGGGAAAAAACATCCTACACAAAGTATGGCTCTAAAAGAACATTCAAAGCTACCTAAAAAACAGGAACTAGTTTGAGCTTCATGCAAATGGTTGATATCTTTCCAAACATTAGCAACAAGTAAATGAATACAAAATTGATATAACCCTTTTACTGCAAATTAACCTTTTGTGAATCACATTCAAGTGAATAACAGTAATAGAATGTCCAATGGCACTTAGCTACTCTATATTTCTAAGATGGAAAATCTTACACAATTCCAATTATTGAATCAGGAGGCGAGTAGGGGAGATGCCAGGGCTCTCGGAAAGTATTGGGTCCCATGAAGTACATTCTGTGGACATGGCTCTGAGTTTCTTCTGCCCTGCTAGCCCCAGGTACCTGCAAAGGAAGAGGAGCACACCATTTATCAGTACAAACACAACATGCAAGAGTTCATAAAGAAAAGGGATACAGATGCCTCTTCTTTCTAGATACACTTTAAATTATGTTTGGTATTTAGTAGTCATTCAGGAAATTTTACTTTTCAGACACATTTTCATTATATTTATTGGCACTCCCATGATTGCATATCGAGCTACACATAAAGGGTCTGCTTGGATCTTTTGCCAGGCTTGCCTAGCCTCAGCTTCCTTGCATCACCCAGGAAAGATAGGCATAGCAAGAAAGGGGAAGTCATTTAGTTCTCTTATCTAGTGGCAATGCCATCCTCTTCTCTCCATTTCCTGGTGATGGATCTGTTGGCAGGTCAAACTTAAAAAGAAAAGAAATCCATTCACAAAGATGATAGAGAAACAATCAGATCCATCCAACAAGCAAGCCAGGAACAACAGAAGAAGAAATTGATAAGTCTATGGACGGATGGCCACTGTCCTGATGCACAACAGAAGAAATCCATTGAGACTTGATTTTGGAAGACCCAAACAGATTTGGAGGAGCACTCGCTTGATTCTTGAGTCAAATGCTAAATCTGAGAACAATGGAGATCGATTTGGGATGAGGAACTCGATTTGGCTGCAACTGGGTTGATCCAAACTGGATTCAAAGGCACTTGATTGTTGGATGGGAGTGCGCAAGCAGATGGGCAAATCTTGCCCAAACAGGAGAGACAAATCAGCTCTCCTTGGGTGGGCAATCTTTGCCATCCCTACCAAACAGCATTCTTGTTGAGCGAGGTGAGACAAGAGGCTTGCCTTAAAAAAAAACCTTCATTTCATTGTCTCCAATAAGGAACAACTTTAGAGTTTTACGGCATGTGGTCCTCATGAATTTTAGAAATAAATATGAGAGTGGTAGTCATAGGATCATGTGGTTTCCAATAAATAGCTATTCTTAAAATAAAGAACATATAGAAATGACTATGGACTAAATTACTCAATGCACCAGACCCAGTTATCCTGCAATAGCTTTTACACAGTAGTAATAAATAAAATATGACGAATGAAATAATAAATATACCTCAGCCAAAGAAAGCAAAAAAGGGAAAGAAGAACAGCCCTCATTGTGGATTGCATTTGTTGCCCGGTATGTGATATCACTCTCACCAATCTTAATTCTTAGAGCACTTAAGACAAGTGCCAAAAGAATAATTGTTAAAGAGAGGATAATTGAAAAAGACCAAGGACCACCAAAAGTATACATAAGTTCCTCAAGTGGAGTGTAACAGTTTGGCATCTTGTACTTATCAGATATGCACCTATACGGGCATGGCGGCTCGGTAACACCACCTAGCAAAAGCCAAAATTAATGCTGGTTTCTAGCATTAACATTAAGGATACTGAAGGAAACGTCAATGATAAATTATAAATCACCAAGCAAGTTAAGAAGCTACCTCTTACATATACAAATTCAGCACGGTTTGGAAGATTATCCACAGAACAAGGGCGGCACAGAGATGAATTGGACCCAACAACGTTTTTATATGTACCAACTGGGCATTCCTGAAATGGAATATGATCAGCTCTTTTTAAAAAAAGCGGTGCTATACGCAGAGCAGCATCACCTCGGCAGCACATAGGTGTTTTTTAGCTTAGAAGTGGTTTAGGACTTGATTTATGAATAAAAATGGGGAAAATGGAGAAGGGGGAAGATACGCTAGAGCCATGGAACACATATATGTGTGATATTGTCAAATTCCATCTTAATATGCCATATCCCCTTCTATTGAACAAGGAAGCCCAACCCATCAGGAAAAAGTATAATCACATGCAATGCCTAGATAATACTAGCTCTAGGCTGAGCCTGACCGACTGCCTACCGCCTAGCACATTTTGAAACAATTGAAGTTCAGCAATGTTTTCGAGCATCCAAGTCAAAATTATGAGTTCTCAATATTTACTATATGCCCTTCCTGAAATTATAATTCAGAAAATCCACAACTGTTCCACATGACTGCATGACATACTTCACACAACTTCAATGAAAGGAAAAGGCAACTGAATATATGCACTTAAAAATATCTTTGTCCTTTGGTTTTGTAACTGAAACAACAGCATGTCACATATGTCAAATTAAGTGTAAGGTGTCCATACAGTGCAGAATGTTCCATATAGACCCATGGGGCATTTCTTTCCTGTTACCGTTCCATCTTCTCCAAAATGTCCATCATTCTTACCAGATCCGCCACTATAAAAAGAAAAGGCAATATGAATTGTCAGAAACATGTATTAGTTAGCTAACCTTCAACTCAAGGTAGTGCACAAGTTCCTGAAAAAAGGCATACTACTAACCCTTGGAATACCAGCATAATAGAAACATAAGACTTCTGTCATGAAGCACAAAGATGGCAAAAGTTACACTGGTAAAGAATACATACATCTTGGAATTTGTTGCCACAAGGTGTCTGGAATTTATCTTACACCAAGCATAAAGAGAGAGAGAATAATTTTTATTTTGTCATAAACATCACCAATCAAACAAGCAAAAGGTAATATCATTATAATTTAATCTGCCAGGTGGTTCCACAGCTACAATTTAGATAAATGTTTTCCAATACTGTGTTAGGACTTGGTGTGATTAACATATACCTCATTAATTTCTATTAGTACTAAAAGACTGAAAAGTGAATACATGGTATTGTAATTTACAATGTGCGAAAGATTGACAGTGAAAGTAACCAACAAGGAATTTCCCAACAAAAAAGGCAGTGATTACATAAAGTGCCATTCAAATAGCAAAGTACAGAAACTGTAAACTAGAATTGCAACAGAACTACAGCCCTCGTTACACATAGCAGTTTTACAGAAATGGGATTGTGTGTGGATTTTTTTTAAAAAAGATGGAAAGCTGTCAAGTGCCACATGGGCCCTTTCTGCATGTCCAGACTATACAAAGAAATCCACTGCAGATAAGCGCACAACTTAAGAAAATCATGCCATGTAACCCTAGTATAATAGCTAATCCCACAAGTTACAGAATAGTGTGATCATGCAGGTGCTCTCGTGGGGGACTGGTTATTGGGGCTTGCTCTCAAGCCAGGTTAGGGCCCAGCATCCTCTTGATTAAAAAATGGGGGTGTGGTCTGCTCCATCCCGTCAAGTTTTTTGTAAAGTGCCATGATAAACAAGAAATCACCATTATACATGAATTGCGTACCTTGATGCTATTGTACCATTGACAGAAGCAATCTGAACATATTCATCTCCAGTAGCAATATTCGACCAATGGAAATGTATTCTACCACCACCACCTCCACCACCACCGTATACACCTCCATTGCCACCAGATGCGGATAATGATGAGTTTTTCTCTAGCAGAAGCCATTGAAGAAATAAAAGAATTGACCCTCCAGAACCACCACCAATTCCACCTTTAAAAGTCCCATTCGAATTTTCCGATGTGCCCCTACGGCTTTCCCCGTCAGAGTTCAGCGAGCCATAAACTAGCAACCTTGAAAGTGGCCATTTCATGGATCCAATGACTGGAAGTGAAAATGATCAGCAATTAGAACAGAAAGTAAATAAAAAAAGAATATTAGCTTAGTGCGGTGCATGAGCAAGGAAACTCGGGATGGTAGCAGGCATCATGAGAGGGAAAAAACGAAAAATAAAAAAACAAAGGGAGCCAAATGTGATAGACAAGACTCCAGAACATAGACTTTATGGGATAAGATGGAACCAACCAATTAATCCCCCACCAGCAGTGTTATCTGCTGACAAAGCAGAACCACCACTACCACTTCCTAGCTCACATGGAAGATCAGCATTGCCATATTCTAGGCCTCCATCACTTCTCATTCCATTGAGAATCCCTGTGCCACCTCGGCCTCCATGGCCAGCACCACCACCAGCTCCATACTTGAGAAATTTTCCTTTTCCAATGCCTTCTTTGCAACCTATCAAAGAATCAAAATCAAAGGGTTAAATAGTCATGTCAATAAGATAGCATATATCAGCACCTTTATTAAATATCAACTATTACACCAAAACATAGAATCACCTAACTCTGAGGCACTAATTGTGCCATTCTTCGCAATAGTTACAGTCCTTGCTCTATGAATATGAATTATACTTCCCCTAACCATGCCACTGATAGTTATGTCTTCAACACGACAAATCTGCAAAATGTGGGAAAAAAAAATCTTAGAACAGTGGTCAGAATACAAGTTAACAGCAAAGTATCTCGACACATTTCACATACATATGATTATGATAAAAGGTGAACTTAGTATTGTTTTTGCATCAGCAGGGGAAGAAATATTTTTCAAAAATCAAGTCAACAGATAGGGACTAGCTGTTGTCGACAATCTGACAGTCAACCATACTATTGCCTATCTATTTAGGATCACATCTGACAGATCGGTTTCCTATTGAGGTAACTTTAATTCCTGTGTTGTGTCCACTGCCCTGGTGAACAGTAGGAATATAGTGCAGGCCATACCAGTTAGGTAGAACAGTGCTTGCACAGCATGACCGGCAGTATACAGTGTTGGCATGGCCTGCATTGCAGCCTGTTCTGGTGCAGTGTTACCGAGTGCGTTGAGTTGACCCATGATTGGGTCCACCCTCGGACATTTGGCCCGCCCTATCCAAGGCATGGGATTCGGATGTGGCCCTGGTCACCCAAATAGTGCTGGTGTCAATGTATTTTTTCAGTGCTGTGCAAGTTGTGAGATGTTCCCGATGCTCTCCCCTCTCTTAAATATAGGATGGCTATATGAGACAATTTTTCCCACCCACCAGACTCTTCTACTTTTTCTTTCTTCATTCACTTCCCTAAATTTCCCACATATTTATTAGGGACAATTGTGCAACTGCCCCTATTCTGAGACCTAATTGCTCATTTGCCCCTATTTTTTAAAATTTGCATATTTGCCCCCATTTTTCAAATCCGAACCTCCCATTTGCCCCTAATTTCATTGTCCGTCAGTTGCTCAATAATTAAGGGCCAAAAAAATGTTTGGGAAATAAGAAAAAAAGAAAAAGACTAAACTGCCCCTTATCCTAAAGTAACATCTCCTCTCGGCCTCACCCCGTTCTCTTTGTACACGATTCCCGTCGCGACTCGCCGAATAGCTTCGACGGGCTGCGCTAGGGTTCAGGCCAAGGGCCGTGCAAGGGTTCAGGCGGCCGGCGGCGGGCTCCTGGGCGGCCGGCGTTGAGCGGATCCCATGGCCCAGGGTGACGGCAGGCGGAGGAAAGCGGCGCAGGCGGCGCGGCGTCCGGCGCAGCGCAAGGCAGGCGGCTCACGGCGTCAGTGCGACTCCAGCGGCGGCACATCGCTTGTGAAGGCAGTGCGTCTTGTGGCCGCGGCGAGTCTTGCGGCGGGGACGCATCGCATCGATTAGGTGCAGCGGGTTGGGCGTCAGCGGTTGGCGTGCTGTCTTGCGGCTGCGACGATCTACTGCTACGGCCACGGGCGGGGCACGCTCGGCGGCCTCCATCGGTCCACCTCTATCCTCCTCCTGTTGCCGACTGCTGCAGTGTTCGATGCAGCCTCCAGACTCGAGCTACGGGCCAACAGCTACTGCCGCTCTGCACCTCTGCTCTGATGTCCAGTAGTCCAGTCTACGACACGACATTGCTAATGGTAGTGAGCTGCTGAGCTGAACTTTCAAATTTTAAGTGTTGTATATACTGTAAATAAATTGATGGTCAATGAAGCTTTCTTCGGGTCCAAAACAGTTGAAAAGAATCAATTTCTCTGGTCCAAGATAAGTGCACAATAAGCCTATAAAAAAATTTTGGATTAGTTCTTAGGTCATTTATGTCGGGGGGGTATTTTTGTCTTTTCAGACTGTACTTAACACTGTTAAGTCTATTTCACGGAATAGGGGCAACTGGAGCCTTCATTTATAAAAAACAGGGGCAAACGTGCAAAATTTAAAAAACAGGGGCAAATGAACAATTGGACTTCAGAATAGGGCAGTTGTGCAATTGGCCCTATTTATTAACTATATGATTACAAGATGCATAGATTGGAGTGTGTCTAGCCGTACTTTCACATTCTGTCCAGGTTGTGATATAAGAAATGTTTTCTTTTTGCCTCTGCTGTGCTACGTTTGGTATCAACCTAATTTTTTTTCTTTTTCTATTCATTTTTGTTGTATAGGAGATGTGCTTTGAGGTCAACCTATACAGAAATCAGGTCCATAAAGCCCAAATTTACAAACATGTCGTAGAATTGTTGGACTAGTGAATTGAAACACGGTCAGGGTTCGTAAAGCAAATATATATACTAAAAAAATAAAACTTGGTAAGGTCGTGTATCATGAACTAACAAACATGAATGAGGGTATCAGGCTTGTTTGGCAGGGCTTCCAACAGCTTCACGAAGCTGTTGGGAGCTGTTAGCCAAACGGCCTTTTCCAAAACTGTGGGAATATAAGTGAATTGCCCACCTCTCCCCATCAGCTTAAGCTTTTGGGTTAAACTGGTCAGTGCATGCAACTCAATATGGTATCAGAGCCAGAGGTCTCGAGTTCGAATCCTGGTTAGCGCAATTAAAATAAAATATAATTGCTGCTCGCTCCTATTCCACTTCTGAGGCTCGTCCGTCGCTGAGATCTCTCGCCAGAGCCTCGACGTGAGGGAGAGTGTTGGAATATAAGTGAATTGCCCACCTCTCACCATCAGCTTAAGCTTTTGGGTTGAATTGGTCAGTGCATGCAACTCAATAAAAACAGCTTTACGTTTGAAGCTATTTTTCTTCCCCTCTCACAGAGCTATGGAATGGGAGAGAGCCAAAAATAGCAGCTTCTCTCAGCTTCACCTGACGCATGTGGGTCCCAAAGAGCATACAGGACGGGTCCTGCCCCCGATTGGAAAGATGCGCATGGGCGAGCTCGGTCGTCGTGGGCGCGGCCGCCCAGGACACCGCCGCCAGGACGCGCGGCTGGCTGATGGCCGCCGAGCGCTAGGGAAGGAACCGGACGGGCGCGCCAGAGGACCTGCTGCAAGTGTGGCGTCGCCGTCGAGCCTGCTGCAGGTGCGTCATCGCCGTCAATCTGGGTGTGGTCGCCATCGCCGAGGCAGGCAGCGACTTGCTGCGGCTCCGAGGCACGGCCGCACGAGCGAGCGCGGGTGCCGTCGTAGGGCCGGGGCGCGGGCATGAGCGCGGCCGTCGGGCAAGGCCACGACAGGAGCCGCGGCGGCGGCCGCCGGGGAAGGCCATGGCGGGGGCCACGGCTCGTCGGGGAAGCCACCGCCGCGGCGGGGGCCGCGGAGGAAGGCGACGGCGGAAGCTGCCGTCGGGACACGCGGCGGCTTGTCAGGTGCACGGCCGTCGGAGCGCGTGACAACCGTGGTGCGCGGCCGCGGGCTCGGTCGGCACGCAGCGCTGCCACAGGCTTGGCCGGGAGAGGTGGTACGCGTGTGCGACACGGCATCGACGAGAGCGGGCGACATCGACGGGGAGGATAAGGATAAGGTGGCTGAGAGGATAAGGTGGAGATGGAGGCTGAGAGGATAGGGTGGAAGGGTATTTTAGTCATTTTCCTTTTTTTTCCCCCTACATGTGAAGTCATTTTGCCAAACAGGATGATAAAAACAGTTTAGCTTCACTCACAAAGCTACTCATAAAGCTATTTTCCAAAAAAACAGCTTCTCTAAGGAAGCTGAGCCGTACCAAACGGGGCCTCAGATTCAGATTCTCTAGTCTTAGACATTGTATTTCATGCAGACATAAGCCATGCGGTTCACCAGAGAGCTTATGTTATTGAAGAACATTGATACCCAATACATTCCAAAGCTCCCCCTCACATAAAGGCTTCATGAAGCCTGCAATATACCATCGACCTAGACTAAAGAAGTTTGTCCATGAACTTGCACTCTAGGTTCAAAGTTAGGATCTCATGGGCTTTATGCGTCCAGCATTTCACCCAAAAGCTAAGTGTTGAGCAAAGGTGGCAATTGATAGCATCATAGTAAACTTGGTCGTATATGGGGGAAAAACATGTGAAGCTGTGAACTTTATTGCATCTTTCAGAAGAGAAGAATGTCAGAATAAATCATCCTTACTTGCAGTGTAAATGACAAGGAGCGGTTTACATGGCAATCATCAGGTGGGGTAATAAGCTCACTAGGACATGTTTTACTTTCACAGCGTGAGAGTGCATCCCTGGTTAACACAGATCTCAATCAAATGCATTGTTTAGAAGGAACTAAAGTTCTTAATTCACAGTGGGATAAAGGAACTTACAAGCTGCTTGGAACATCCTCATCAAGTGGAGCCTGAACAAGGGAACCAGGGCCAACCTGCACACATACCCATGGTAAAGGTTGAGTCCCAAAAAAATTAGAACAAAACCCTATCACATGCAATTTTGACATGACAAAACATGAACTGGCTGAATAGGCCACCAAAAAGAAACTGAATATAAATCTACAATAGCACATCACAGATTGGCCATGAAAAGCAAATTTAATTTTTATTCTGTAAGGAAGTTGTCACTCAGTGTACCCAAATGGTTTTTTTAGATAAAGGATAGAAACTATCCGGCTTCATCTCAAAGGTATATTGTTGACCTCACTCTACTATGCTAGTCTTTCCTCCTCCCCTTATTTTGGAGTCTATGAATTGCATTGTTCATTT
>JAKNSH010024354.1:0-11175 GCA_027790015.1 Cymbopogon flexuosus
ATCAACCGCCATGTACATTTTAGCTTACACTGCACCCCACAAAATTAATTTGTTAAGAGTCCACGTGTCTCAATGCTGAGATGTGGATACACGAATTCATCTAGTGGGCATGCATTATAAGAAATCTAATGATCAGAGCTAATATAATTAGGGCTAGATTATGTAAATATAATGTTGTAAGTTTTGCTTGTTCATTGTATAGTTGATCATCTACTAAGCATCACATATATACTTATTATAGGGTTAGGTTATGTAAATATAATGTTGTTAGTTTTGCTTGTTCATTGTAGTCGATCTTTGAAGCATCACATATATACTTATTAGGGTTACATTTTGTAAATATATGAGACCCTACATATTTCTCTTTCTTTCGATGGGCAAAGATATAGCATTATCAATTAAGGAATTTGATTATTAATATTATAGTCGTAAAGGAGTAGCTTCTTATATTAAAACTATTACCCAGTGCTTATCATAACCGAAAATGTTATCTTATCTAGAGGGCTCTTGATTTTACTTAGTTCAAGAGTCCTCCCTACTAGTAGGAGCATATATACAAGGAAGGGGAGGTGATGTCAGAAACCAAAATAGGAAAGACAGAAGGCAGTAAGTGTCGATCGAGCTCCTCCTTTACAACTCCAACATGTTCCAATTCTAACAAAATTTCTTCTTCAACGAGCATTGCTTGCATATGTTCCATGCAATAGACTAGAGCCCTCACAGATTAGATTGAGTTCAGTTGCATTTTATGTTGCTTAGATAGAGTACTAACTCATCACTTAAATCTGACTTGTCTATGGTTCATGCAATCTCATATGTGAGCATTTTACATGCAATGACAGGACAAACAAATCTCTACCAATGGATGATCAATCATTTGATCCTCATCGAACCTAGCAGGCGAATTAAGTAAAGGGCTAGATAGATAGATGACAATCAAACACAAGAATGCATGTGCACCAAGTTATCCTAAGTACCAATATGGGGTGGCAGAGAGCTATGGGTGGAATGGTAAGGCTATGATGGCATAAAAAATGGAGGTTGGGCGGTGTCGGCAACGTGGCGTTACATTTGGCTAGATTCATGAGGGAGCATCGGTGAAGGCTAGGGCTATTAGATTTAGATGAGGATATGATGTGGGAAGTGTGGGGAGGGCAACAGAAGTCAAGGGAGTAAGTGTTGTGAAAATGAAGAGAGTCTAAGGATGAGAGACGATATAGTAGAAAGCGCCCTTAACCTAGCTAGTTTCACCTTCCTCATTTGGTGTCTCTAAAGTGCTCTGGTATTGGAATAGGTATTGTAACATAGAAATCAAACAACTGAGTTGCATTATATGTTGCTCAGATATAGCACTAGTGCACACAATCTAATATGTGAGCATTTGATGTGCAATATGTAGCACAAATAACTCTACCAATTGATCAATCATTTGATCCTCATCGGACTAAGCAAGTGAATTGACAAAATGGTTAGCCAGATAGACAACCAAACCAAGCACACACACTTCAAGTCAAGTTCTAAGGTAAACGCTAAGCTAAATGTGGGGCACCTCCTTTTCAACTCTATCATCTGTGATGATTTTCCTCTCCTTTTTGAGCGCAAGGATAACATCAACTTCAACAAGCTCCCTATCCATATCTAGAGTTAGGGTTTAATTTTTGGAGTTAGGGAGGATGTTTCATGGTTGTAGCGCCTAGAGAGAACTATTAGGATAGCATGTCATATTATGAGGGACATAGCGGGAGGAAGCATTACTTTAGTTGATCAATTATGCAATCCTTGTTGGTCCAAGTAGGACAAAATAATCAAAGGATTGCACTGAAGACATTTCGAACACACATATACACACACAATTTGAAAAACCAAGGGCTATATGTCCTATGGTTATCATACCACACTACCCATGGATTTAAACCAACCAAAAAGCCTCCGACCAAGCCTGAAACATCCATGTGACTGACTTAGCTGAGCAAGCCATGAGCTAGGGGGAGAAGGGCAAAAAAATCTAGAGCGCATCAGTCATAGACGTCGAAAAGGTTTTGTCGTATCCATGTGGGGGGCGGTGGTGGAGGTATGGGAGGTTGGATCTGGATAATGTCGGCGTGTGGGGGTGGGGGGGGGGGGAGGAAGGGGGAAGGCGGCACGGCACATACAACAAATGTGGGAGTAGTTGAGAGAGGCAGGCACAGTGGGTGTGAAAAGAGCCATGGGCATAGACGCAATGTGTGGTTTCTTGGCAGTGGTTTTTGTTTTTGTGTGTGTTTGGGCAGGGATCTTAGCACTATTGAGTCCTTGACTTGGTATTTCTTCTAGAAGTGTTCTAAATTTAAGCAATAACTATAGAAGGAAATTAAATCGAATTTCTTATGTGTTGATTATGTGAAGTACACTAGCTCTAATGATCAAAGCCCTGTGTATAATATGCACAATCTAATCGGTAAGCAATTGAGAGGTGCAATGATAGAATCGCTAGAACTAGAACTTGCTTTTGGTAGACCACTCATCCGATCCTCATCAGACAAGCAGTCAAAATAATCAAAAGGGCCAGATAGACCGACAGACAGCCGCACACACACACGCACGCCCACACCAATTTTCAAGACTGAAGCCTACCCACACGATTACACGAACAGTATCAGAGACATGCATGCATGCGACCTGGACCGGCTGATGAGCCGATGGATTGTTGGAGCCGGGTGCATGTGACGAGCCGAGTGGAGCGGGTCAAAAAGGCTCGAGCAGATCGCTCATGGCCGCGATGATGAGGAGGAGGCGGAGGCGGCAGCAGGCATCCACCCATTAATAATTGCGGTGCACAGGAGCGGAGATCCACTTCACCCGCACGGCAGGCACAGCTCATCATTTGCACAGCCACCCATCTCCTTCCCGACGTCGACGACGAGCTCAGCTGGCTCCGATCCATCCCGCCTATATAACCCCACCACCATTTCCCTTCCCCCTCCCACCATCCACCACCACCTCACCACCAACACCGGGCCGCCGGATCGAGCCGAGCTCATCTCGATCGCCTGACCAGACTCATGACACGAGGATGCCCCGGACCACCAGCGCCGCCGCCAGCCTCGACCTCGGCCTGAGCCTGGGCCTCACCCTCACTTCCCAAGGCAGCCTCTCGTCGTCCACCACCACCGCCGGCTCCTCCTCGCCCTGGGCCGCCGCGCTCAGCTCCGTCGTCGCCGACGTTGCCAGGGCGCGGGACGTCCACGCGCAGTACCACTCCGCCGCGGCGGCGGCGGCGGGGCTGGACCTGGACCACCACGCCGACCGCGCCGCGATGCGCGCGTCCACGTCGCCTGACAGCGCCGCCGCGCTCTCCAGCGGCGCCAGCGGGGACAACACCAACAAGAGGGACAGGGAGCTCGAGCGCACCGGCTCCGGTGGCGTCCGTAGCGACGAGGAGGACGGCGCGGACGGCGCCGGCGGACGCAAGAAGCTCCGGCTCTCCAAGGACCAGGCCGCCGTCCTGGAAGAGTGCTTCAAGACGCACAGCACGCTCAACCCCGTAAGCATCCTCTCCTTCGTTCTCTCCTTCCTCGCCGTCCGTCGGCTGGTTTGATTGATCTTGGCGGTGGCTGATCAAAGATTTCATCTTGGCGTTGCAGAAGCAGAAGGTGGCGCTGGCCAACCGCCTGGGCCTCCGGCCACGGCAAGTGGAGGTGTGGTTCCAGAACCGCCGCGCGCGGACCAAGCTCAAGCAGACGGAGGTGGACTGCGAGTACCTCAAGCGCTGGTGCGAGCGCCTCGCCGACGAGAACAAGCGCCTCGAGAAGGAGCTCGCCGACCTCAGGGCGCTCAAGGCCGCGCCTTCTTCTACCGCCGCCGCGCAGCCCGCCTCGCCCGCCGCCACCCTCACAATGTGCCCGTCCTGCCGCCGCGTCGCCGCCACCGCGACGCCCGCTAGTGCTAGCCACCACCATCACCAGCAGAAGCAGCAGCAATGCCACCCCAAGTCTAGCTCTAGCCTCCCTGCCGCCGCCGGTAGCGTCGTGCCTAGCCACTGCCAGTTCTTCCCGGCCGCCGTTGACCGGACGAGCCAGAGCACGTGGAACACCGCCGCCGCGCCGCTCGTCACCAGAGAGCTCTTCTGATGACATTCATGTCTGTCGATCGATCCAAGCAAGAAGATGATTGACGATTAGGAGAAGAAGAGCCCGCAGCAGGTTCTGGATTCTGGTTAGGAGGAGGATCTCGCAGGTGGTGGTGGACTGGCGGTTGGGGTAATTAGTAATCAATTAATTAATTATTACAGTTAATCATTCAGGAGTCAGGAGACGAGAGGAGATTGTTTTGCATTTTTTTTTTTACCTTCTTCCTTGTTTTTTTTCCTTCTTTCCTTTTCGATGAATTCATTCATCAGTTGGGTTTCTGAAAACGAAAACGACGATGACGACGAACGAGCAACAAACAAACCAAAAGATGGCTGTCTGCTTTTTCCTGGACGCCGTGTTATGTAAAACCAGCTCACCTAATCTCTGCTGCTGGTTGGTGAAAAATAACAGCGTTGAGTGATTGTACTAGCTAGTACTACTAATTGTATGTTTGGTGAAGAAAGTTAATGGGAATGAAATCTTTGCAAATATTTCTTGTTGGTTGCCCAACAGGGCAACAACACGCTCACGATTATTATCTGCAGCCATCCATGTCGATCCGATCAAATCAATCAATCATTTCTCCTTCCTGCTGCCGTGTGATTTGCACCTGACCAATGCAATGCAACCCCATCTTGCTTGCTCAGTTGCTCTTCTTCAGTCTCAACAAATCCTTTATTACTGACAGTGATAGCCGTGAGACTGAGATTAGCTGACGGCGATGCACACGAACGATTCATCATGAACAGAGGGAGACTGGTGATAAAATATGATAGCAAGGCGAGCTCGCTCGTGTTCTTTAATCGAAAGCAAATCTGAAGAGCAGTGACAGTGGTTAAAGCCACGGTCAGAGCTTTAGGAGAGGTGAGATTAGACTATGATCCTGCTTGATTGATTGGGTTTGGCCCGGTGCAAGTTCTTTTCAGCCGACAATTGTATCTTTACGCGATCTGCAGGGATCAAAGTTAATTGAAAGCTTGCTTCCCAGCTTTTCAGTCCTCCCATGATCGAACAGCTTGTGTTGCCAATCAGTGCAACAGGAAGGGCTGACCTAACCTAAGTACCTAACACACGGCTACTGTATTCAGGACGCCGAGAGTGATTAGAAACAGCATTGCATAGATCCTGTCTGGAACTCGGATTTTTTTTCTTCTATTTCTACGATAATTAAACTGTTTTCTATGAAATTCCTGCCAAATGACTGAATGAGTAGTAGTTTGGGTGAAGCTCCTGCTTTCCATATGATATGATCCCTAACAGTAACATGCCAAGATGTTCCTTGCGCCTTTAAAACTGGATCAATCCTAGTTTTTATTTCCCTTCTGCCTTTAACCATGCCCATGCAGCTGCTTTGTTTACTTTTATTTACTGTCTTCTGAAAAGTTGTTTACTTTAACCACTCTTTCATTGCTTTAATACAGTGCATACATATGGGAACTGGCACATATTGTCATGAAAGGTTCACCTGTCCCCAGAAGACTGTCAATATCTACTCAATCTTAGCTGATTGACAGTTTGCTTTCACCTTTTCCTCTTGTGCTCCTTCTCAACAACTGGTACCATTGCTAAAGAGGGACAGTCTAACTGAACATAACACTATCATTACAGAAGAAAAAAAAAAAGAACAGCGTAAAATAGCAGCAATATGCAGAATTCATTTCGTCTAAGACAGAGGAGAGAGAGAAAGAAAGGAATTGCTTCGCTCATATAGCAGCAATATGCAGAATTCATTTCGTCTAAGAACACTATTATTATGATGAATCATAATAACTGACATTGACTACATGCTTACAAATACATTATTTGCATAGGAGAGAGAGAGAGAAAGGAATTGCTTCGCTAAGACAGAGGTATGCTATCAGACGACTTTATTTACATTTTGCTTGAGCTGCTGCACAACCTAAAACCCTTTCTGAAGACTACTTCCATACATTTTTTAAAACAAAAAACTGGCAGCTTCGTTGTGTAAGACAAATAAGCCATCGCTGCATCATGAAGCATGCAATCCAAGGACTGAATGAATCACATGTCACTTCCTTTTCGTCCTCCAGTCCATGATTGCAGAACGAAGGGAGTGATTTGGTATCAGGCTCTTGTTTGGTAAACGCAGGTTGGTCATCGGTGATGTCTCGTTCGTGCTTAGCCACAACTCAATTGCCTTACGGTCATAGGTGTAACCATCTGATGCGACATATGGATCGATCATCACTTCCTGAAACATTCGTGAGAAAAAAAGAGCTCAGCATCCTATGAAAATGAAATGGCCACTGACAGTTCACAAAGAGAAAACGATGATTCCAGTTCCAGACCTGAAGTATGGGGCAAATGAAATGGCTTGGAGGTGCTGTGTGACCATGAAAAGCATCTTCCCTAGCCTTGACTGCAACATCCTTCAGCCGTTCCAGTGTCGGAAGAACATGATCATTCAAGTCAGGCCGGTCCTTGCGCCGCATTTCTGAGCACCTTAGTGCTAGAACAGCCAGTTCTTGTGCCTCGTTGAGAGGCCACTGCCCAGCAGTTGCATCCAGGATGTCAACAAAGCAGCCATCCTCTAGTGCAGTCTCCACAACATGCGCTAGCCCCATCGGTGATCTTGCCGTCAGCAACTGCAAGAGCACAATGCCTAGCGCATAGACATCGGACTTCATGGACAGTACACCTGTCCTTTGGTACTCTGGGTCAATGTAGCAGAAAGTGCCCACAGGGGCAGTGTTCTTGATCATTGTAGACAGGTACTGGCTCATGCTTGGAAGTAAAGTAGATAGGCCTACATCACCTATCTTGCTGACCAAGTTGCTGTCTAGTAATATGTTCGCAGGCTTCAGGTCACGGTGAATGATGGGTTCTGGTTTGGAACTGTGAAGAAACATCAGAGCAGCAGCCACCTCCCAGGCTATCCTGAAACGGTCAAACCAGGCCAATGGCGACGTATTCTTCCTGCGTTGCAACATGTCATCTAGGCTACCATTTTCCATGTACTCATAAACCAGGCAACCATGTTCAGGGCATGCTCCAAGCATCATCAGAAGATGAGGGTGCCGAATCTTACCAAGGACCTCAAGCTGAAACAACATGAATGATGATGAGCACAGCATAAATGATGCAAACACTACAACATATGTGACTGCTTCAAGAAAGTGAAAGAGAAATGTTGATAAATTGTGTGACAGAAGCATCAAATTTTTCTACTATTTGTATAAGGTGCACATTGTTAAATAAAAAGGGAATACCTCCTGCTGTAACTGCTGAGTTCCACAGCCTTCAGGGGAATTTAATACTTTGACAGCTGCTACTGTATGATGGAATTTCGCCTTGTAAACTGTGCCATACGATCCCTTACCGATAATAAGAGCAGAAGAGAATGATGAAGTCGATGCCTGAATCTCCTCCCATGTATACCTATTGTATTCATCAAAACTGCGTCCAGAAATCTTCTTTCCCATTTCGTTCTCGTTAGCTTCTTGGACATCATAACTCTGTTTTGCTTCCATTCCATCAGAGCATTGATTAAATTCAGCTTCTCTTGCTGCTTCGCGTTCTTCCATCTCCTGTTTCCTTACTAATCTCCTTACTGTGTCCTCTGTCAGTTGAATTTCTTTCAGCTTGATTTCATCCTCAATGTGCCGAGTGCCCAACTTATGCAGCTGAGAGGAAAGATGGAACAGGAAACAGTTAGATCATTTACGGTATATACATTCAAATACTTCTCATGATGAAAAGATAGCATTACTTTTTGAGTGGTGTGACTGGTGTCTAATGACTCGTGCTGAGCATGCTCATGAAGCTTATGAAGATGTTGCAATTTGACCCTCAATCTTTCAATTTGAAGCCTGAGATCATCCTGCTTAGCACAAGTTGTTCATAAAACACGTTAGTTTCTTTCAATTGATATTTTACTACTCTTTCGAAGGAAACTATTTATTGTATTCCTTGAATTTGAAAGTGTGGGATACCTGATAACTCAGATGATTTACATTTTCTGAAATTTCTGAAACTGATGCCTGGTCAGAGTTGTCAGGCAAATTATCTCTTTGGAAGCTCTTGTAAACAGAATTTCCACTGCTACCACTACTGAACTGCATCTCTGATATGATGGAGTGTGACCTTGTCAGGGCCGACTCATCATTGTAAGAGATCTCGCTCACAACACTGCTCGAAGAGCTAGCTCTCCTGTTTGACAACTTGTTTATGATTGCCAATGCTTGATCACGCTGCAATGGCAAGGAAGGTTGATGCAATGGTACATATGCTGTTCCATATGTGTCTCCCCATTCTGTAATTGGAAGAATCATTAATACACTAACTTTTAGACAACGACATTACTACATTAATATGAATAATATATAGAATAAATGTCCCCGTATTAAGATTCCTAAAAGTTCGTTTCATCTGATCGATAACCAGCTGATCTAGGGTGATTAATGTTCTAGGAATACCATAGTCATTTTTGTACAACAAAATTTCATCTCAACTACCAATGTTGGGATATTTTTGACAGAGTTTATGTTTAGAATAAATTACTTCAGATGCTGGTAAAAAAATCAATTTTTTTATGTGCAGACACCAAAGCATACTGAACCTTAAATATGCAGGCAGAAACAAAACTAGCATTTTTCTTCATTGACTATCTCAACAAAAGATGCTAGCTTTTTTTGTCTTACACTAGCATTGAACTCATCATATTCAGTTCAATAATGGTTAAAGCCTTTTTTTTGCACAAAACAACATGAGAAAACCAATTTTTACACATTAGTGTTAATATATGTGCTTGTATGTTACCTGAAGGTGCACAGGAGGAAAGACTTCTAGTGCTAGGTGAAGAAACAGTTGAAGAGGATATGGATCGAGGCGTTTCAGCAATGTCAGATGTAGCTGAACGCACAAATGCTAGTTTGCCTTTTGAAATAACATATGCTGTACAGAAGCTTGGAATGCACTCGGATATTTTGGTTGCAGTCTTACTTCCTTTGAGTTTCCTGAAAAGTGAAGAGTAATGTGTGTTATAAATACTTTGGGTATCCATAATGATCATTTTCGAACTGCTGTCTAATTACCTCGAGTTCTTAGTGTTATTTGCATAAGGATCCAGCATGGACAATTCGATTTTATTGCACCAGTCTTTTTGGTGGCTATGGAACATGTCATTAGTACAGTCCTTAGTCTTCACATATCTGTCCTACAGTACCCATGCCCTTTTAGTTAATTATTTGTTCGCTTTGCATTACTTTCTTTGCCGTGTTTTATAAAAGCCATGTACAAGGCACTTGTACAGCACCCTCGAGTTGCGTAGGCCAGTGGATGGGGCATTAAATACGAGAGCTCTTTTACGGTGGTTGGGTGTACTTCTAGGTTCCTCTTGGTTCCTAGGTAAATTATTAGCACTAATTTGTTTTATTAGCAGAAGGTTAGTATGGTAATTGTGTCTCCGCCTCTCCTGGTCCGGCTCGCGTCGCTAATTTGGTGATTTGCTCGCCGTCGGCCTAATGCACCGCCGCGCCGTTAAGTCAGGGAGGCAAGGTCGTAGACTGGGTAGTAGTTCAATTCCTTGCACTCCTGAACTTGCCTGGGTCTCCTCCATCTGGTGCTCGCGCCTTTTGGTCAAGAACCTCGCCGGCGACGAGCTGACGCCACCTTGTCCGCGCCAGAGCACCTCCGCACCGGCCTGGCGCCCGTGCCCAGCTCGACTCCGATTCCCTCCGATTCCACCATCACCTAAGCAAGAACCGCTATAAGATGATGATGCTTGACCACCACCAGTGTAAACGTTAGTCTATTAGCTGCTCTCGCTTGCCGGAGCATCGTCGTCGTGCAACCGGCGGCCATGGCCGCCGCCCATGGCTAGCCATGCCACGGTAGGAGTTTGGGGTTTCCGACGCAATTGTAAATTTTTTATAAATTCAAAATGAAGTCCTAAAATCATGAGGTCACCTTGTCTTTCTGTTATAAATTTATCTTGCTACCCTTAATTACATTAAAAAATTTCGAAAATAGAATGATTCCACATTTTTTAGGTTGTTCATCCCACAAATTTTAGTACACACCTGGTGCATATAGGCCCACCATTTAGTATGCACTTAGTTCCTCTCGGTTCCTTCTAAATTGGTTCCTCTTGGTTCCTATGCTTTTTTAGCCGTTGGATCCCTCATTGTGAGCCATCCATTTCTCGACAACCATTGTAAAAATCCTCTGCATGATCAAATCATCCTACCAAAACCTATGCTTTTACTATCATGACTTTGTAATTAGTTCATCTATATTAGCGTAAAGTTTGTTCAAACTTCAAAAATCAGCATCACAGGGTAGTAGGGTACATTAATGTATATGAACTACTGTTTAAATAAACTTCATAAAAGGTTAGGAAGTAGTAAGCGAAGGTCTCACGGGTAAATTAATGTAACAGATTATGGCCAGTTCTGTTTTATGGACTACAAATTATTATGGATAGAGTATCACATGACTAATTTTAGCGGCCTCACAACATCGAATTTGTTCATACTTGTCATCTTCTCTAGTTCACTTGATCAAAATAATGTGGTACAACTATAGGACTGATCAGCATACATATATGCTCATGTATAGACTGATCAATGATATGTGGTGATATAGAAATTTGTTCAAATAAATACTGAGAATTAAGAAATTACCTTCGAAATATATTCTTTGATGAAGAACCTAAAACTAATTTGCCAATATTGAATTTCCCTATCTCTTCACTTATAGCAGAAGCAACATCATCTGATTCAAGTAAAACAGCTTCAGCTTCTACCTGTTAATCAGATATAGGGTAAAAGATGTTATGATTCATCAGCCATACTAAGTTCAAATGATTCCTGAAAACAAAATATTAACCGCAGTGGAACAATTAGACAATGATGCAAGCTAATCCTGACCTTTCTCTGAGCACACATCTTCTGAAAAGGAACTAGCATATTACTCGCTCGCCATTCTGCTTCTTTTCTGTAGGCAGATGCCACATCTTCGCGTACTTGTGAGATTGGTATAAAATTTCCCACTAACAAAAGAGAGAAAGGAACCAGTTGGAGCCATTGCAAGTAGCAGGTACACT
>JAKNSH010024575.1:0-11098 GCA_027790015.1 Cymbopogon flexuosus
CAACCTTTTGCATGCTGTTCATGCCTTGATCCAGGCGACCAAGGATGGCGTCCTAGGCTTGCCGGCCGACCTAGGACAACCCGGCGACGTCCTTGTCCTGACGGGGTCCCTCCCGGGCTAGAGCTTCACCGGTTCATTTGCTAGTTTGCCTGAAAACTAGCCGGTTCTTCGTCCCGAAAGTGCGTTGGTTATCGTTTGGTGGTTTGCTTGTAAACCTCTCCGTGTCTCGCCACGCAAGAGTGATTACCTCGCTGCGTTCTTCGGCTCGTGGCGGCCCGGGCGTCCAAAGCCCTCGTGGTGTGTTGGTCCGGACCACGTTCGGCGTCAACAGAAACTATCGAATAACTTTCATAGCCTAAGAAACCACACCTCACAATGCAAAATTTTTTGTTGGCGCCCTTTCATCCCTCCATCCAATCGACTCTTCTCTCCCAACATGGTACAATACATAGCTTTTAAGAATCTAGGATGACAAAACAACGCCTGGAAGCAAGCAAACTTATAGGAAGCAAGCAAACTTATAGGCAGGCAATACATATGCTACACAACATGGTACAATCTGCCTTCATGGCTCCACATTCCAAAGTAGCCCAAAATTTTAGATACCAATGCTAAGTCTCAAATGTTGTTTGAGAAATAGTGAAATTGAACTACAGCTACTGCAACAAATACAACCTTGAATAGCAGCTTCTCTGACCCAGTCATTTTTTAGACCAAAGGCAAACCCGACTTATATTGAAAGCCGACATGTTTGCTGGGGAAAACCAGCTTACAAGCAAGCGTCATGACAAGTTTAGAAACTACAACCCAGGCAGGCCGGTCCAGTGACCGTCTAAGCCGACCTTGTGTGTCTTCAATGTGTTCTTTGGTCTGTTCTGCGATTTGTGCATTCTAACACTATGAGTGTTGGACTGATATATTTGTGTCAAAAAAACAATATTAAGATTATGACTCAAAAAAGTATACCATGAAATAATGTTCCATGATGAATATATATGATAATTTTGGCGTCAAATTATTACTGATATTTAAGATATGTTGACTTAAAGTTAAGTTAGAATGGCATTGTTTATTTGACAGAGGGAGCATTTGACATAGCTTTCAACAGAAACGATATCACTACACTACTCGACCTTAAAATTCCACATGCTAATCAACGATTGGGGTGCACAGAGATATGAGGTGGTCAATGGGTGCACAGAGATATGAGGTGGTCAATAGAAGTCTGTTATCTGCAACCATCAGAACTGACAAATCCATCAAGGCAAGAACCTCGCTCCCCTTGCTGGACTGGTCTCCCCACTCAAATTTCGCAAGCCAATTAGTAATTGTATCTAACACTCTCTCATTCCAGTCTGCACGCTAGAAGAATTCAGAGGACAGACAGAAAGGAAAAAGGCAACAAGTTGCGCATCGCCTTTATTTGTGAATAGAAACATAATGGATTGCGCTAGCCGAAAGAATTTCAATCAGACAGTTACTTCTAGAAACCAAAAGCTTTAGCAAATCAGGATGCCAATTCGCCTTTGCTGTCCCTGCGCATGAATGCACAGTAATGTTGTGTTATCTTTTGCCTAGACGGTGGTGGTGTTGCCAAATCGGTAAAGACAATCTTTCCACCACACGGCTGTTATATCAATTTCTTGATGTGGGTCGAAGAGAAGCAGCACCATGTAGGTCATGGTCAACAGCCGACCAATCTGCAGCACTACGTAAGCAATAGGAAGGAGCAGTGTTCCCATGCACCGCCGTTGTATTAGACAGTGACACTGGACTAAACCGTGGCCAGGGGCCTCTCCTCTCATGTGCTAAGCTCCAGACGTCGAGGTCATATCCTGATCAAGTGTTATCGCTGTTGAAATCAATCGATTGGTATAATTCAACTCACCTTGTTGTCAAGTAGTTTTATCATGGCCAGCTTCCATGTACATTTGACTTGGGGTGGACTATTGTTACTCTCACTCTTGACATCTTAGTTTAGTCGTAGCTAGGTGGCTACAGAAAAACAGAAACGATGGAGATCCATAGATGATCAACACTAGTCCATGGGTTGGATGCAGAGCATATGAGCCTTTCAGCTTCATTCCTTCTGTTTTATTATACAACCGAACTAATGTAAATGTTATTTGCCTTGAAGAGCACTGGGTACATAACACGGGAACGACATGATTGCTCCTAGCTTTGTTTTTTTTAATTGTATTGCTCCTAGCTTTTCTCTCATTGTTCTTTTCAGGCAGAGTTAGCTGAATTCTCTTTTGTTTTGTTTTGTTTTTTTTTTTTTGACTGGAAGCTGAATTCTCTCTTGTAATTCTCCTAATTTGCAAGAAAACTAGAAAAGTAAACTGATTCAACTAATGTTGCCAAAGGTCATATCCTCATCGAATCCAAACGAGTCTCTGTGTTTGTGGCAAGAGGCCATTGACGACCGCAGCGCATGATACGGCTTCTGTGGGTGGACCAGACACATGCGGCTGTTCAGTAGAAGCTTTCACATTCGGCAAAACTCAACGTTCAGTCGTTCATTGAAGTACATCATGCTCCTACCATGCATCTCATTCAACAGCTCATTTGTTTCCTAGAACAAAGCCATTGTGATGGTACTTGGTTTCCTGGAGAATCCAAGAAAGTTTGCTGTGTAATTTGAGTAACAGAAGCTGGAGATGTCAGATGTTGTTCATGTTAGAGACAAAACACAGGTTTTGGGGCAGATTTTCTCTATTACTTAGCCACATAAACCATGGCAGGATCTGGGTATATATGGAGAAGCAAACTTGGTCCTTACAAGAATTAAAGAATATTTCAAAGTAGACAGGATATGCTAAAGTAGATGCTAATAAAAGTTAAGGTATGCTAAAGTAGATGCTAATAAAAGTTAAGGGTGCTGACGTATGCACCCAACAACTCCTAATACCCAAGGAGCTTTGAACTCCTAATTATCCAGTCAACAAGGCCTATTGTTGTCAGTTCAACCGCAAACTGTCAACTCAGTTTGATAGAATCTGTAATGAGATGTGGTTCATCTCTTTCAACCCTTTGCTTGAGTACGCGATCTCTATTATTCTTCCAACTGCTGGCATCAACGCAAACAAATTTGTAACTAGCTGATGAGTCAGTGATTAAATAAAGCTAGTTTCTCCCAAGAGCCAAGAGTGGAAAAAAATTTTAGGGCGAGCGATACTGTCCACAAGCAGCATGTCATCTAGGTGCGGCCCTGTCGACCCCTGATGCTGCTGATGCAGGTCTACTGACATGACTCCTCAAATAAAGTTGGAACGAACCAAACACGACACAGCTGCTCCTAAAGTTGCTCCTCTAGAGTGATTTTTATTTTTATTTTTAGCACTTTTTTAAAACTATTTTCAAATTTCGCATAGTAACTTTTTTATTTTCAAATCTAACACATTTGGACGCGCCGATTGTGTTGGCGCGGCCAAACTGAGCCGCCGCGCCAATGCATGTAGCGCGGCGACTGTGCCACGGTGGCATCCACGTCCAACGTGACTTCAGTCTCGCCGCGCCACATGCATTGACGCGGCGAGACCGACATACCCCCCGCGGCCGAGTCCTTCACCCCCGCCTCCCTCATTGTCTCTGTCTCGACAGAGAGCGGCGGGGGCGAGGCGGACGGCGGCGGAGGCGGCTCCCGGCTCCTCTGGGCGCCCTAAAAACTAAATCCCCCTCCCCTTCTACCTTCCTCCAAGCTTCTCCTCCCTCCCCCCAAGGTATTATGTTCTATTTCATCATTTTCATGGTGGATTTAGGGATTTCGGGTGTCACCTAGGGTTTGGTAGAAATGGTGGATTTGTAGGCATGGTGATTGAGTTTATTCGTGTTGGGGATTATATTGATATACGTTGAATGGAGAGTAGGTAATATTGTCAATTAGGGTATATATGTTTTGTTAATTTTTTTAATTGTTTATTTGCATACAAGATATGTATCGGGAGAAGTACTGGCGAGACCGGGTCATCCTAAAGAACTTTACCATGACGTGTCTAGCAAGGATGCTCCCGTCCCTGCGGAACTCCATGCCCCTAATTATGACCATGGAGTCCTGGCAGATGTTGCCCAATCTAGGCATCCGGACACAGCCGCCCGAGCCTACTACGCGTGCTCGGTCTTTTATGTAAGAAACTGTGTCTGCAATAGTATTTTTTGTTTAGTTTGTAATACTCTAATAAATTGGTGTAACCTTGTTTTGCAGGAGCACATGAAGTGTTTTTTCTTTCAGTGGATAGACGGTCCTGACAAGTATGACCCAAGGATCCTCCTTTTCAAAAATTTGTGGCTTGGAAGGGTAAAGCGTGAGCACTTTAAGCGTTGGGTTCCACCTCCCCCCAACCCCCCTCCAATGACACCAGAGCAGAAGGAATTTCATACAGCCAGACGACTTCAGACACCGCCTTTGTGCCATTATGGTGACTACGTAGTGATAGATCCAAGGAGGACTGACGAGTTTCTATGTCGCAATCCACATGGAGTAATTGGGAATTGGAATAATTTAGTTATTTACATGTGTATGATCTTGTAATAATCTATGCTATTTTAGAGTCTCATTGGCTCTGGGGTCCCAAGGATCCGGAGGTGTGATTTCGATGAGTGGCTCTGGGGTCCTAAGTCTCATTGGCCGGAGCCGGAGCCAAAGGAAGACAAGAAGAGAAAAAGGGTCGTGGAATACCCTCCTGTCTTGTGCAAGTGTGGTGTTAAAGCTCAGTACGGCCTACTTCCTTCGGAGCATGGAATCGGCTATTGGTGTGGGCATATGGTTGACTATGACGAGGTTAGTTAGTTTTGTGGATGTCCTGACAAGGCAACTTTTTGTTTTTCGCTAACTTGTGTTCAATTATATTTGTTGAATAGAGCAAGAGAAAATGCAGTTGGGAGCATTTCCCAAAATAGAGTGAACACTTGGCAAAACTCCAGGAGAGGAAAGCCATGGCTCGAAAGATAGGCTGCGGGAATCAGCTTGTGGACCACTTCATTAAGATGCACAAATGAAAAATGAATGAAAAGACACATTCATTGCATGTTCAAACTTCAAGTGGTGTAGGGTGGAAGAAATGGTGTGCTGAAAGAAAAAAGATGGATGAAGAGTACATGGCAAGAAAGGCGAAGGAAGCAGAGTACAAGGCCCTAGTAGACCTTGAAGCTGCTTTGTGTCTGAGTGAGTGTTTAAAGGAAATGTTCTTATGTCGTCTCAAATTTTGTGTGTGTGGCTGCTCAACTTTTGTTATCTTCCACTTGCCATCAAACCCTTTCTTGCGAGCATTCACCCTCCACATACAACCTTTCATGCATTTCACATAATACAAGACGTCCTTGTTGGAATGAGAGACATAATATGGCCTATGGTGGTGGACAGCATAATTCTCAAGAAACAATTTTAGCTCGGTCAATGAATTAAATAGCATACCCTTCGAAAGTATGGGGTTCTCATGGTTCAATGCAGAGAAAGAGTCCCTACACATCTGAAGACCCGTATCACAAAGAGCCATGTCAGCCAAGCTAACATCCCTGTAGTTTGGAACTCCACTAAAAGGTATGCCCGCTGACCTCAGTTGCATCAGCTCTACTTCTGTGTATGGATCTGGAGGAACGTATAGCGGTGCTTCACTGAAATGGGCACATCTATCATAGCGGCGAGATCCTCTGGCTCATCTGTAGCTAGTCTTCCTTGCACCGGCACCGCATGAAGTTCAACAATTGGCACTAGCACTGGCATTGGCATAGCACTAACGGGTGCTGGCACATCATCATTGCCCCCTAAATCATCACCCGAATCATGTGAATCAGAACCAACTAATTCAGGAATCCTCTCCTCCTACTGCTGCTCTTGCTCTTCATGCTCGAAGTCATGCACATCAAAATCATTGTTTATGTGGCCCGAAGACCTCCTACCAGAATCTTCCTCAGCCCTCTCATAATGCTCCTGCGTCAACTGCCCGTCTCCTTGTGTTGGGCCATCATCGACCCCCCATGCTGCCTCACCACCATCACGACCATCGGAGTAAAGAGCGTCATATTCATCATCTTCTACCCATCTCTCAACCACAACCTCAGGCATTTTGGCATTGCAACCTTGCAGGACCCTATTGTAGCGGGACCAATGGCCTTCCTCGTCCAAGGGCATCATGACAAAGCGGGCCTAGTCGTCCCAACATCGAATCTCCCCTTCAATGTGATTTCACAGTCAAACTTTGCCTTTAATCGAACCATAAGGTCGGTGAAGCTAGGAGGCTCACCAGGCATCTCCAAATCTTCGTCCATACCAACAAACAAACAATCTTCTTTCATCACACTTCCTCCATAAAAAACATGGACAAAGCAGTCCATCTACAAAACGATGCAACAACTTTAAGTAGGCAAATAACTAAAGTAAACCCTAATTTTAATCTAAAATAGAACGAACCCTAAAACCCTACATTCCAACAAAAAATACAGTTGTAAGTAACCGCAACCCTAACTAACCCTAACCCTAACCCTAACTATTAATAATCGAAACTCACCCTAAGTAATACTAAACCAAACTAACCCTAACAATACTAAGCCAAACAAACCCTAACTACGTTTCACAAAAAAAAAACAAACCCTAACTACAACCATACATTCCATAGTTTAGCAAAAAATTGAAAATGGGAGAGAAAAATACTACCTTACGGCAGGTGGAGCAGGGCCGGAGGAGGACGGGGCAAAGGCGGAGCTGGGCTGGACGAGGACGGGGCGGAGCAGGGCCGGACGCACGGCCTCCGACGCGTTGGGGATTTCCGCGCCGACTGGCCGGGGCGGGGCGGAGCTGGGGGTCGCCGGATTGGAGCGGAGCCCTTAGGGCTGCCGGGGAGGAGCGGGAGTTCCGTCGGGGCCGGCGGCATGGAGCGGCAGCGTCGGACGGCCCGAAATCGAGGGGCGGGATCGAAGAGATAAGAAAACAGGCGGGGGTGAAGGGCTCGGGCGCGGGGTATGTCGGTCTCGCCGCGCCAATCCAGTTGGCGC
Organism: Cymbopogon flexuosus; assembly: GCA_027790015.1. Lineage (NCBI taxonomy): Eukaryota > Viridiplantae > Streptophyta > Magnoliopsida > Poales > Poaceae > Cymbopogon > Cymbopogon flexuosus. Next base: position 6,991 of record JAKNSH010024575.1, read on the forward strand.
GGCGAGACTGGAGCCACGTCGGACAGCGATGCTACCGTGGCACAGCCGTCGCGCCACATGCATTGGCGCGTCAGCTCAGTTTGCCACGCCAACACAATTGGCGTGTCCAAAGTGTTAGATTTGGAAATAAAAAATTTACCGTGCGAAAATTGGAAATAGTTTTAAAAAAGCCACATCCAAACAAATATTGGATTGCTTTTCTAATTTCCTTGCTACAAAGATATGCTTTTCTGTTTTCCCAGAACCAACAATGGTCCTACCATTCATAATGCTGCAGATCCAATACTCTCTTGCACAATGATTTACACCAAGAGAAAACAAATCTGTGGACAACTGCACCATTGATAACGCATTACATACCTTGTTGTATAAAATATGTGCACAGTCTAATACTTGATCAGTTGGAATTTCAGGGAAAACAAAGGACGGAAAGCCCATCTGGTAGACTTGTCATCCATGATTCATAAAAGCAAAAGAGTACCTGGCCGTCAAGGTCATACTCTGATCAAATGCTGGTGCCATTGTAATCTGGTGCCCAAACTCTAGAGTTTTTTTTCCACACGGGATCACCCATTTCCATTTAAAGAAACGGAAATACACAGCATTCATAGAGTTTTACAGCAGCAAAAAGAAAGCCTCAGATTGTTGAGGTTTAAGAGCCATAAGAGAGAGATCTAGGGCCCCTGATGGAACAGACCATCTACAAAGGCAATCAAAAGCAGCCAGCCTCACATTAGGAGAGCTAAGCTAAATTACGACAAACGGCAACCACAGTTCAGTTTAAAAGAGCGTTCTCCAACCAAACAACTTTCTTGAGATTTTCTGAGGCTTCAAGTCGCTTCGTCTTTTCCCCTTCCACATCACCATCCACACTGTATTGTCCGCCGGTTCATTGAGCTCTGTCATCTACGGCTTCAGATTGAGGAGCTTCTTGCAGCAGCAGCCGGTTTACTTGGTTCACCGTCTGTGCATCTTGGGCAATCTTCAGAATGAGATTAGCACCTGCTTCCATTTGATCCTTGTCCATTGAATCATACATCCCTGCCCAATATTTCATAGGAGAGTGTATATGACAAATGATCCCCAAAAGGTGATTGATCAACTTTTTATCAAATACAACTTTGTTTCTACACTTATAGATGGCCCAACAAAAAACAGCAATCCCCATGCATGAAATTTTTTACCAGCTTGGAGCCATTTAACACACCAGGCCCAACTTTGATCAAAGTTGCATGGGGTGTTATTGTCACCAAGACATTTAACAAGAATAAGCCATATTGTTCTGGCCACATGAGTCACATGACATTGAAAAAAAAGAGATGTGAAATTGTTTCAACACAATCACAAAAGACACAACTAAGATTACAGTTCCAGTTTCTCTTTCTTAAATTTTCTTTAGTTAGAATAGCATCATTAGCAATTAACCAAAGAAATGTCTTAATTTTTCAGGTATTTTGCTCTTCCAAATTTTTTTATGAAATGTGCCAGCATCAGGACTAGTCAAAGTATCATACATAGTTTTAACAGTAAATCTCCAAGACAGATTGAATACAAGAGAAAGATTACTTCGAAGAAATATGGTGCTGCCTTCATATAACTGTCATCTAAATTTGGTGGAATCAGTACACCATCTCTTTTTTGACCGCCCTTTTGCCACTTCGTGCTGGAACTTGGTGAGACTTGCAACTCTGATTCAGGTGGATATTCCTCATACCCTAGCTCTCTTTCGGACACAAATTCAGAAGCCATTCTTCTTTGAGATAATAGTAGCCATGCTTTGGGCTATCTGGACTGCTAGAAATGATGTGATCTTCAGAAGTCAAATCACTCTATTCAAAACTGCAAAACAGTCTTCAAGCAGGAATTGGCCAGAGTTAAGCTCAGATCCAAAGACACAGTTAAGTAGCAATTAGATTTATGGCTAGACAGCTTTGTGTAATTTTGCTTATTTTCTTCGTTTCGTTCTTTGTTTCCTGAACTTTGTACGTGGAGTTTTGTTTATTCAATAAAAGCACAGTACGGGGGCACCCCTCCTGTTTACCTCAAAAAACAATAAAACTCCCCTGAGGCCCATGCTCCCAAATGACAATATCATTCAAATTTTGAAACTAAAAATTTGACATTTCAGCAGTCAGATCATTCCATTCCTCTCTAAGATTAATGTATAACCACCTTCTGAAATTTATTTGTATCCCATCTCTATCTTGAGCTACTGTAATGTGTTTGTCCTCAGAAAGCTCAAACAGGGTTGGATGTAAACTAGCAAGATCTTTAGTGTATAACCAGGGATCTAACCAAAATCAAGTCAAATCACCCCTCCTAGTTATCACTCTTCTCCCTCGCAAATAAATGTTTTTAATCTTTAATAGTTCAGTCCACATAAGGGAGTCATTGATTCTCTGTGTCACCTCATGAATTGATTTGTTGGTTGCCAAAGTCCACTCTCTTTTTCTAATTTCCACCACCACTTGCAAAGTAAGCTAACATTTATTTCCAGATCTTTAATTCCAATACCTCCCTTTTTATTACTTTTGCAAATGGTTTTCCATTTAACCAAGTGATATTTCTTTTTAGTCCCCCCTCCCTGCCCTGCCAGAAAAAGTTCTTCTGGTTTTATCCTTTTGACCAAGTGATAAAACCATAACTCGTAGCTCAAAAGGCCTGGTTTTTGGAAGACCTCTGGTTTTTGGAACAGACCTCTGGTTTTCCAAAAAGAAATATCACATAGAGTTCTTCTGATTTAACATGCAAAAAGTTCTTCAAAAAACCAGACCTCTGGTTTTCCATTTAACCAAGTGATATTTCTTTTTATCCTTTCAAGAGGCCTCAGGAAACAGCTACTATGTAGTCTCGTCTTTGCCGGACCTCTGCACCGGCATCTCGGTGACCTCCTTGCCAGCGGAGAACGTGACACTAGAGGTGGGCAGCGAGTAGTGTAACACCCTGCGTCCAAACTGCTTATATTGCCCACTCCTCACGTGGAACGGGCCTGCATGTGTAGCACTTCGCTTACACTTTCGTCCTCGCTTTGTGTAAAAGGGTTAACCCAGAGGTGCTACGATTGGAACGACAAGTCTTATAAGCTGAGTCTCACCCTTCTAAACTCCAGAGGTGGTACTAACGTACCAACCACAACCACACATAAGCCACTTAAGCTATATGGGCCAACTTCACAACTACTATAGGCTTCTAACGGGTTGGGGTGTTACATTCACCCCCTTATGGGCTGATGCCCTCGGCAGCTCACCACATATATGTGGTAGACGTCCAGGATCACCCCTTGGTACACCCCTCCAAGGATAACGTGTAGTAAGGGTTGATGCTCCGATACCATCTGTAACACCCCGCGTCCAAACTGCTTATATGGCCCACTCCTCACGTGGAACGGGCCTGCACGCGTAGCACCTCGCTTACACTTTCGTCATCGTTTCAAGGGTTAAACCGGAGGTGCGATTGGAACGACAAGGCTTATAAGCTGACCCTCACCCTTCTAAACTCTAGATATCGGACTAACATACCAACCACAACCACAACCACACATAAGCCACTTGGGCTACATGAGCCAACTTCACAATTATTACAGGCTTCTAACGAGCTGGGGTGTTACAAGTAGTTTCATGTCCACCAGAACGTGCTTGCCACGCGGTCGCCGGTCACCAATATAGAACAAACCTTTTGATGAGTACCGATATGGATCGGTACAAGGATGGCCCGATCTTCATGACAGTAGGTCACAAATCAAAGATAACTTGCTGCGAGCAGCGGGGATAACTAGCTTTATACCTGGCCAAGGTTGGATGCGACCAAGCGATGGGGAGAGAGACACCGAAACCACGAAGACTTCGACTCGATCTCCAAACGACCGCAGAACCACAATCCGGAACTAATCCACACAATACGACGCAGCCGAACGGAAACCGTAGAGCACGAAGTAGGGGACCTCAGAGAGATCACTTCACAAGTCCAAGAAGAACAAGGAAGAACAAAGGTTTGAGTAAGAACACTCAGCAGCGCGGCTGCGATATCGTTGGATTATCAAATCATCAAAAGGTTCCAAATAGCTTAGAGGTAGGGGATATATATACTAGGAACAACCCTCCTAGTTGGG
>JAKNSH010024789.1:0-16172 GCA_027790015.1 Cymbopogon flexuosus
CCAATCGTAAGATGCACTAGGGAATAACATACAAGAGTCCTGGTCATCGTTATCAGTTTACCTTCGTTCAGATCTGAAGGATGACATCCATCGCATCAGGGTACACATACATCTTGCAGCTTCATTCGTCTCTGTGATGAACCGGTGGTGAAGTGAAAGGTGTCTCCGATTCATTTTTTTTTTTTTTTTTAAAAAGGTGTTTCCCATTCGCCAGTCCAGACATTATAGGCAATAGCCCCTGGAGGCTGGAGCCTATCAACTCCGGCTGTTACTACTGCCCCCCTTCAACATTAAGTTCATTTCATGCAAGGATCTAAAGTAAAATAATGATTATATTGGACCGGGCCACAGATCAGATCATGATGCCTGTCACAGATCCGTGAACTTTCACTGAGAGCAAAAGGAAGTCATCTCATGTTTATTCGCCTTGTGTTTACCAGATATTGTGCTTCCTGTTGAAGATCCTACTATAAAGTAAGTGGAATTTCGTTTTCATCCTCACCTTTGTTCCTTTCTATTCCTTTTGGCCATTGCTTCCCTTTACATTTCGTTCTTATCCCTTGGATTATATATAGCTCTATAGATTATAGGCCTCGTGAATTTCAAGTCTCTAAATATAAAATATATACTCCCTATTCTATTTAGGGCGTGTTCCAACTGGCCTCTGTGGACAACCTGTGTCATAAGAAGCTGCACCACAGAAATTTATACTCACTGCCATTAGATTCGCAACAAGGACAACGCAAAAAGGAAAGAAGCTCTAGGCCACACAATTTTCATTACACCTATCACAGGATTCCGAAAAGGTCACACAGAACTATGTAAGCATGGATGCTTCATACTCCCAGTACAAGTAGAATGTTTTTGGAGTATACTCAGAGTTCAGGTAGTAGGTCCTTAAGATCTGGAAAATAGAAGTCAATTCGTTTTGACCAAATGCACACAACCTTTTGCATTAGGAGCTTTGCCAACTGAAATTTTACTTTTGGATAACACAGCTACATTTCTTACCACATGCTACTTGCACTTCATAATTTCACTCTAAGTAAACTTTTATTATACTAAAAGTACAAAAACAAGCAAACAAATGCATATGAAAGCTTACAGAGTTACCATGAAGGTGCGGCCATTTCATTAAGAAATGCACAAAGTGCAGCGCTGCTTAAAGGCTCCAGTAAAGAATCCTCACTTGAAGATCCTGTCAAATTTGGCTGTGCAGTATGTTGAAGTAATCCTAAACTATCCAAATCAATGCTGCAGGAATAGGATAATCTGTAAGTTATGTGAAGTAAAAGGCTAAGTAGTATAATGGCATCCATTATTATACATAAGCAAATGATTGCAAAAAATGCAAAGCATAGCGTCATATGTCTCTTCAAATCCCAGCTATGGTTGGAAGTGTTTTAGCAGTCTCAAACCTGATAAAAAGCTTGGTGCAAGGAAAGATGTCCTCCACAGTGGAACATATCGAAAGAACACTTGAAAGAATAATGTCTTCCAGCAGGAAATAAATGCTTGATGCTGAGCCGAGGATGTTCCATCGATAAATCTGTAAAACTTCTCCCAAATCCACTGTAACTAACCTAGTAGATGAGAAACTTTGAGCATCACATGAAACACAGGAGAATGTGCTTCCAACAGAGATACTTCTGTACGAGAATTATTGTAACTGCCAAAGTAGACGAACCAACCACTGAGACAAAGATAGTCTGCAGATATGATCCATGAAACACAGGTGTTGATAACCCTACCAAGACAGCAGAGATAATATGCCTGAGGTAGCTGTGATACCATATTTTCATGTACCATTTCACCCAGACATTTGTTTATTCAGATGTTGTCACATGCCAGCAAATAAGTTGTCTATTTTGTGATACTTCCATTCTTGCACAATGTGGCAGTATGAGAAGAACCTCAAGGTTAAAACATTGAAAAGTAGTAATAGATCATTGCTGAAGAATCTTACGGCTCCAAAGCTTTCCGAGTGAACTGTGTTGCAGGAGTCCACTTAGCAGTGCTTGAATCTTTTACACCATGAGGAAGTGTGATTCTAAAGAATGAGCCTAGTGCTCAAAGACATCATTCAGAGTAACTGTTAGTTCCATTCATTTCTACACCCAGTGTATCACCCCTGAACTTTAATATGCTGATATACCCAATCCTTCCTCCTCCCATTTTTTAGTTTCCTTCCAGAAAGATTTTGATGAAGAAAGCACCACTCACTGGTAATGGGAAATAGTAATATGAAATTGAACTGCACTAATCTTGAAATGTGACAGAAAGAGAAACTAAAATCTAAGCGAAGAATATAATGTTTTCAAACACAGTACAATGCATACTACCACAATATATTATTTCATTTTTAAGTTCCAATAGCCAATAAATACAGAGTGTTTAATGTCACAGAGATTCAAATGTACCAAATCAATAATAAAGCTATGCTGAATGATCATCACTTCGAAACATTTTCAGCCCATACGCGAAGAATATAATGTTTTCAACACAGTACAATGCATACAACCACAGTATATTATCAATAGCCAATAAATACAAGATGTTTAATGTCACAGAGATTCAAATGTACCAAATCAATAATAAAGCTATGCTGAATCATCATCACTTCGAAACATTTTCAGCCCATATCCAACAGGGAATAGCGGGTCATAGTTAGCATCTCCAGCATTTATAGGCAATTGATCAACAGACCTATACCATGTCACAGGCAATGTGCCGACAAAATCATGATCTCCAAAGAGGCAATCGGTAATTCCCATGCCCTCAGTTCCAGGAAGCCAGGCAGCAACTAGAGCTTCTATCTTTTCCAAAACTTGTGGCTCAATAATCAATGGCCTTCCAGATATAACAATCACTAGGGTAGGGATTTTACTAGCAACACAGGTGATAAGGTCAGAGCCATTAAATGGGATACTAAGGTCAGTTCTATCTCCTGTCCATTCAGCATATGGAACCTCTCCAACAACAATCACCGCATAGGAAAAACCACTAGTTTCAACCATAGCTTCTGTTGGGCATTTCTCATACACAACTTCAGTTTGCACTCCCACTGATTCTTGTATGGCCTCCAATATGCTCGTACCTGTTATTTAGATTCACGTGAATAGCTGTTTTTCAAAAATAGGATATTTTACTACTTTCATCAGATAGAGCTAGAAATGGTCTTTTAGAACAAATAAATCAGTGAGGGAGGGAGGGCAGAGTTTATGAAGTAACAGGAAAGGCACAGACCTACTCATGGGAAAACCAAAACATTGATCTACTCAAGGGAAAAGCACAGCGTACTACTTCATTGATTCAATGTAAAACATCTTAAGCTTGCTTTTCAAAGCAGCAAGTGACCATTTATTTTCACCATGGCAGTTGAAAATGGATTATCAAAACAAGTTTACAGCTGGAGTTCCCAAACAATAAACAGTTTCTTCACGACTAAGAAGGTTACTTCACTCAAAATAATCATCACTTCATTCAAAACAATAATAGCCATGCTAGTTCAAACTTCAAACTTTGAACAAGTGAAATACCCAGTCAATATATTTTTGAGAAGGACAACTGTATCGTCTAGGTCAAACAATTGACTGATATGAGTACAGAAGAACTTATGAATACAAAATATTTATTTTTGCAAAGCAGAGTTTCTTCTTACCAATAGTTATTTTTCCACTGTCTCCATGCCATGCTATCGTCCACCCACCACATTGATATCCAATATCGTCAGCATGTGTTCCTGCTACCAGTATTCTTTTTGCATCTTTGGCCAATGGAAGGAATGGCTTCTTCTGATCCTTGCCATTTTTCAGAAGTACCAAAGACTTGCGGACAGCCTCACGCCCTAGTAATCGATGTTCCTGAAAGGTAAACATATTGCCTATCATTGGTGACATCAGTTTTGAGATGGCTCAAACAGAAGGATATGCAGAAGTTTGAAAGAAACCAGAAGCATGTTACCTTACAACCAATTATGTCTAGTAGAGATTGGTCTGAAAATGGATGTTCAAACACTCCAGAAATAAACTTAACCCTCAGAATTCGCTCGACAGCATCATCAATCCGAGACATTGGTATCACCCCCGTCTCCACCAAGAACACAATATCATCCAAAAATTTCTCAAACCTGTGAGGTATCATAATCTGTAGATTGCTCAATGTAGGCAAAATCAACAGATGACTGAAGAATGCATTTCATGTGAACACTGAAATAACCATATACCATGTCCATTCCTGCATTTACTGATTGTGCAATGCAATAGCGGTAATCAGACCCTCGAGGCTGTTGTGGCTCACAGATCCTGTCAATACCCTCCCAATCTGAAATGAGAAGACCCTGAACAGGAGGTTAGACACATCGAATCAATAGACCAACCTAAGCTTCAATCATTATTCAAAATGGTGGCAGTGGGCTTGGTACCTTAAAGCCTAACTTGCCCTTCAGAATATCCATCAGCAAGTAGCGACTCGAATGCAATGGCTCCCCATTCCATTTAGAGTAGGACGCCATTACTGTTGCCACCCCTTGGGCTATACAATCAGGGTAAGGTGTCATATGGATTGCTTCCAAATGCTCATAGGAGCAAATGGCATTCCCCTCATTCACCCCCTTGTCCGTGCCACCATCCCCTACGAAATGCTTAGCGCAAGCAAGTACATTCTCCCTACAAACCACACAGAGACATTTCCACAAACACGTCGTGGGCATATGGGGAACACTCTAAACATCTCGACCGAAGTACCTAGGCGAAGCGATGAAGGGGTAACCGTGAGGATGGTCTGCTGGTGGCTGCCCCTGCAGACCGCTGACGATGGTGGTCAACGAGCGCACGATCTCTGGGTCCTCGCTGTAGCTCTCGTAGCATCTGCCCCACCTAGGATCGCGACAGACCTAGCAAGCACACACGAGGCCAGACGCACAACATCAAGGAGATCCCGCACAAACGCCACCGATCAGTAAGGAGAGTTTTGAATTCCACTCACGGCGACGCAGGGCGCGAAGGTCCAGTGGATGCCAGTGGCGCGAACCTCGAGCGCCGTCGCCTCGCCGATCCTACGCGCGAGGTCTCCATCCCTGTGAGGTCAACAGTAACACGGTTGCCAAACGGACAAACACACAAGGGGTAGTACAGCGAGAACGTGGTCCGTGGATCGAATCGACTGGTACGGTACCTGGAGGCGCCGAGACCGACGTTGTGAGGGAACACGGTGGCGCCGTACACGTTGTTGTGGCCGTGGACGGCGTCGGTGCCGTAGAGGATAGGGACGCCGAGGCGGGAGGACAGAGCGAGGCGCTGCATGCCGTCGACCATGGCGGCCCAGTCGGCGGGGGAGGCCCGCTCGCGGGGCGTGCTCCCGCCGGCGTTGAGGACGCTGCCGGCACCGAGGTCCGTGAGCGCGCGCGGCGTCGCGACGGTGCGCTCGATCTGGGCCATCTGCGCCGCCTTCTCGCGCAGCGTCATGCGACCCAGCAGGTCCCGCACCCGCGCCTCCACCGGCGCCGACGCGTCCCTGTACACGGGCGCCGCCATCGTGCGGGCGTGAGTGAGCAGAAGGGAGCGGAGGCGGAGGAGATGGGCGGCGTTGCGGTGGGTTGCCCGATTGGAAGGAAGGGGATTGGATTTTGGACGACACACGAGGGGAGGAGCAGCGTAGAGCGCCTCGAGACTCCGATGATGTTTGGTCGCGCCACCTTGGTGAGAGATTGGCGTTTGAAATGGTCAGCGGTTCTGGGACCCGCCGCGTCGCCGACTCGCCCAGTGAATGAACTGATTTCCCCGTTTGGCTGTTTCAAGCTGAGCTGTTTTTAAAAAAACTGTTTAGCAAAATAGTTTAACCAATAATTTTATGCATTCATATGACAGAGAATGAGAGAGAACTAGAATAAACCATTTTTCGCCTTCACACTTATATCTTGGTGAGGGGAAGAAAAAAGCGCTTCACCTGTGAAGCTATTTTAAAAATAAGTGTTTGACATGAAAAACAACTCTGTGGTAAGCTATACCAAACATAGACTTAATTGACCCGTTTATAATACAATGGTGAACAGATGTGGCAATTTACATTAGGGAATAGTAAGCGTTAGATTTGATTTTCTTAACAATTCTGCATTAGATTAAATACTAATCATTGTTTGGGTTTGTGTTTGCAAAGTGTGCATACCGCACACAAGCCTACCACAACAACTTAGCTTGGATAGGGTGTGCTTTCCAGAGGAGCACTAATCCATAAATAAATTGGTCCAGAAGATAACATCACTGCTCTCTTATTGGTTGATTTGATCCTAAAAAGATTTGCTTCTGAACACCAACACTACTTTGTACTATGCATAGTACTCCTTCGATACCTGTGAAAAGTTGTTTAGAACAGCGACACAGTCTAAAAACACAACTTTGACCTATTTTATTTTTATGAAAGTATTTTCAAGACATCTATTTATATAATTTTCATATTTGCAAATTCAATATTTTAAATATTATGATTTATATTTCCAAGATTTGACCCAAAACTTGTCAAAATAACTTACTTTAGGAGTATCAGTAGTAGTATACGACAACCATGCTTGGCAACACGTCAGTCGTGATGCAATTGTATAGCACAGAGACTGTGACAGCTATAGGAGACTCCGCTCGGCTCGTCGGTGCAAGCTACCAATTTATTTATGGGTTCTAAATTGTGAACCGACAATTTTTTTTTTTTTGAGAGAGTAATGAACCGAAACATATACGTTTAAATCCCTCTTGAATTCTTGATTCTAAGTCGATAAAAAATCTGAGTAGCACCCAAAGAAGAAGATGACCGTAGGATAAAAGAATAAACATGAGAACATGTGAATAGGTGAATACCCCACGCGTTGCCCGGGAATAAAAATGTTATTGAAAGAAATTTATATGTATCCAGAAGAATTTATAGCTAAGAAATTTATATGTGGAGATGTAAAAATAGCGCATGAACAAAAAATAGGAAAATGTCATTTTTTTTATGAAACAGGCGGGGTTTTGCCCCTACTGGATTTTATTAAAATAAACAAAGAATAAAGTGTTTACAAGCCTCACTTAGGAAACAAAGAAAGTTACAAAGAAAATTAAAAGAATTACACAAAAGCTTCTAGCCATGAATACAAAGCTGGTTGTAGATCCGCCTTTGCCCTTAGGATAACCTGAGCAAATTCCTTCTTGAAGATCGCTTTGCAGCTACGTATTGAATTGTCAATCCCTCTGAAGATCTTATCATTACGTGAAGACCAAATAACCCAACACATTGTTATTATTACTTCCATAAAAAACAGTCGAGGCAACTGAGATTTAAAACTTTCTATGATTGAGAAAGTATTTAAACTGTTTGGCACTAAAACCTGTAAAGTCCACCAGCAAGCTATGGAGAAAGGGCATTGGAAGAAGAGGTGAATTAAATCCTCCACAATATTTAGGTGGCAAAGTACACAATTATATGAAGGGAGATGCATTGTTTTTCTTTGGAGAAGAGCCCTAGTGTTAACTCTATCTTTAAGAAGCAACCAAAAAAAGAATTTCCTTTATTTTGACAACAGGAAGCCCAGAGCCAATTAAAGGCTGGGTGTGGATGATGATGACCAGTTAGTTGTAAATAAGCACGACATGAAAAAAAATAAGAATTACCCCAGACATAGGACCAAATGTCAACCTCATGTGAAAGATTTGTGTTTTGGAGGAGAGTAGAGAGATTTTGGAACTGAAGAAAAGCTTCAGGGGGAAGGGGTAAATGGAAAAGGGAGTGTAGAGCAGGAGAAGAGACGACAGAAGCTAAAGAGATCCTAGTATTTTTGGCAAAGGAGAACAATTCTGGGAAATATTGGTTTAGGGGGTGTGGTGCCAGGAGTCAAACCAAAGGAGGCAGGTTGTACCATTTCTAACAGTGGTGGTGGTAATATCTTTGAAAGTACTTAAAGATTTAAGAATGTCACGCCACCAAAAAGAACCTCTGAAAGTGATTTGGGTGGAGGGGAGTCGAGTCTCAGAATAGTATTTATCCCAAACTAGCTGAACCTAAGGAGTAGGGTGTTTATTAAAGAATTTATGAAGATGTTTAAGCAACATGCTTTCATAATCCTCCTTCTTGCTTAGGCAGACAGCAAAGAGGCCAAGCAGCTTTAGGTGGTTTTTTGTTGTTAATATCTGAGCCTCTCTAAAAGACAATACCGACAAAATTTATCGATTTGATCAATTATTGTTTTTGACAGGAGGAAGGTGCACATTGCAAACATGGGAAGGGCAGTGAGGACTGCATTAGTGAGCTGCAGTGCCAGCTTCATTAAGGAAGGAAGAGAAAGCAACCAGTCTTCTCTCACACTTGGTAGTTAGGGGCCAGAAGTCAGGAACTAAGGGTTTGGTGAGAGCTAGGGGTAGACCAAGATAAGTGAAAGGGAGTTCCCCAATATTACAACCTAGAAGAGCTGCAAGATCCTGAGCTTTTTGAAGATCAGTGTTCAGAGGAACCATCATAGATTTGTTGTAGTTAACCTTTAAGCCTGAGGACTCAGCAAAAGAAGAAAGAAGATCTTTGAGGCGTTGCAACTCATTTGGACAGGCTTTCAGAAAAATGAGAGTATCATCAGCATATTGGAGAATAGGGAAATCCTGATCATTAATATTAATGGGGAGAGTTAAGGAACCAGAGCTCTTGGCGTGATTCAGAAGTGTTTGGAGGAAGTCGGCAGCAAGGACAAAGAGGAGTGGGGAAAGCGGATCACCTTGCCTAACACTCCTTCTACAGTGGAAAACTTTACTAGGTAGACCATTAAGGATGACAACAGAGGTGCCAGAGCTAAAGATGGATTTCATCCAGTGCAGCCATTTTGAGGGAAAGCCTTTATGATGCATAATTTGCATCATGAACTCATGCTCAACTTTGTCAACAGCCTTCTCAAAATCAAGCTTCAGGATAATGAGTTCTTTCTTGGACTGATGACAAGAAAAACAACATCACATGTCAAGATGATGGGAAAAATAATTACGATCACATACCTAGAAAATAAAGAACATTATATTTAAAGAGTAAACAATCATGAGCTTATCGGTTCTCAGCCTGGGCACAAAACCCGAAACCCGAACCCCGAACCCGAAATACCCGGACCCGGAACCGAAGTATCCGAACCCGCAAAACCCGAAAGCCAGTTCGGATAGTGACTGTGAAAACCCGAATTTCTTTCGGGTAAATCGGGTTACATCACCCGGTACCCGATAACCCAAAATAGGAGTCTCCAGTCAATCCCCCGTCCCCTGATTTCCCTCGTCATTTACTCAGCCTCTTCAATCCCCTTCTCTGCGACTGGCTGTGGCCGACGCCGAGTCACCGACGGCTCCACTCCCCGTGACCCCAAGTTCCCGTGCGCCGTGCGCATGCTGTTTCTGCTCCCCCCTTCAAAAGGCTGCAGCCATGCTCAGATTCCTCACCGCGCGGGTGTTGTGTGAGGACAGGAGAGACTCTGCGCCAGCGCCGGCACCGGACCGCGACGGCGAACTGCGCGACGGCGACGCCGCCATCACTCCATCTCCCTCAGCGCTCAACCACCGTGCTGTGCCGCCCTCTCCTCCCGCTTCCCCCGGTGTTGGCTCCCGTCTCCCGAGCTCGCCGCCGCCCCAACGGGGACCGGTGATGGAGAACTCGCCGTGCTTGGCTGCTTGCTGCTGTGTGAAGGCTACACCGCCGCCGCATGCGGTAGAGGAGATGGAAGCTAGCACCAGAGCCGCACGGGGTGGCGGCGAGGAGCCCCGCGGGCGGCGGAGTGGTCTGTTTCGTTTCTGTCTCTGTTTCCATTTGATTCGAATCTAACAAAGCTAACGGAGCCGGCGGCGGAGCTGACGAAGCTAACGGGAAGGCTAATAAAGCTAACGGGAAAGCCAACAGGGGAAAGCCAACAGGTCGAATACATGTTCCCTGTGGTTGCGATAAACACTCGGAGAAGAACGTTGCGTTCTGCTTAGCATTTGTTGTTTAATTATCATTAAGTCTTTCAATTTGTATGCAAAACTCTGTGATGTTTGAGTACTTTATATATTTTCGGGTACATCGGGTATACCCGAACCCGAACTTGCGGGTACCCGAACTATCGGGTAATCTTTTTTCAGGGGGCTTATCGGGTAACGAATCTCATTACGCGAACTCTTCAAAACCCGAATAACCCGACCCGAAGTTTTCGGGTAACCCGAACGCCCAGGGTGAATCGGTTCCTTATTCCGGTGGCCGCTTCCCTCTTCTGACTACCCCATGTCCCATAAGGCCGCAATACTGATTAGAGACCGCAAGTCGTTGGATATCTCGAACCTTCGAACGTGATCGGCTGTGGGATATAGCGGGCTAGCACTTGTACATCACATGAGGCCGCGGGGGGCACTGCATATATTGCCACAACTCGTTGCCACCAGGAGATGCCGAGCTGCGTGGGGGCAGCCGGATGGACTTGAGCGGTCTTCTGCTCGCCGCTGCCGAAGGAGACGGAGCTGCATGGTGCTGACAAGATGGAGTCGAGATCTCGAACTCTCCATCGCTTCCGCACCCACTGTCATAGGAGACTCCTAATGGATATTTAAAGACTGTCAGATGGTGTCGTGGGTGGAGGAATTGGATTAGACAGGAAGACAAGAGGACAGGAAACAGAGAGTCGCATAAGATGGCGTCTTGGGCTTCTACTGTGTGATTATGAAGTTTAGTGACTCGTGGACCCTTCAATGATGTGGCGCATGGATATGCTAAAAAAAATAGGCGAGTGGGACTTAGCTTTATAGAAGTTTAAGATTCGTACAAAACCCAAACAATGCTAGATTTTATCACTACCACATAGTAAAAGCACCTGCAACAATACATGTCACCTCGTATAGGCCATGACCAGCGAGAACCACACCCTCCATCAGCTTGTCTACATGTTTTGATATTCTTCCACATGGCTCATTTACCCTTGCAAATGTGAGACCGTGGCCTCAAATTTGTCGGCTTTCTCCTCAGCCACCACAATCTTCTTATGGGTTACTTCGACCTACTAACCTTCTCAACAGTTTTCTTGAAGTCTTTAGCCCTAAGTATAGATAAGTATATAATCAAAATGAACCATTATCTATACCTACTATAAAGAGAGGAAATTTCATTCCACTAACAAATCTGTCCACCCTATGTTGGGCCTTCTATTATTGGGCTGGAATCTGCCTCGTGGGCCTTTTGCTTCGGTGGACTGGACCAAGTCGTTGCTTGCCTTCTTTTTCTTTTTCTTTTTTTTGGTAAAACAACTTATTTTTTTTGTTGCTTCATGTACCGTGTTCCATTTTGTTTTCCGGTTGGCCGTCTTTGACTTTATATCCATCATCAGAGGTGCACGACGTTGGAGGTTGGAGGGTTTAAAGTTTAGGACTAGGTCGGTTTGGTGCCTCGCCGCTCGATGTCGTGTGTGCGGCTCGCCTCGATCAAGACATCGCGAATCGTAGTCTCCTTGATCGACAGTAGATGACCACGATGCAACAGAAAAAAGAGTCACTGCATTGGGCGTAGCCGAAGTAGAGTCGCTGATCGTTTACTATATAGACACGTCGATGCTATTATGCTATATATGCAAACAATTGGTATATTATGGATGTCATAGTTATAAAAAAATATATCTTCAAAATTTTATATAGAACAGGTAAACATAAATATTTATTTTTTTTCATGATGCTTTAATAAATATTTGATGGATTTTTTTGTGCGTTAAGTTTTCCCGGTGAAACGCACGGATATATTTGCTAGTCTATATTTGTTTATAAAAGGAGGAAATTTCATTCCACCGTTTTTTCTCTGCCTGCTCGCTCCCGCACGTTGTCCTTGTCCGGCTGTAAGTACGTTGATAGAAGTAGGAAGAGAAAAGTAAAATAATACACGGTTCCAGAAGTAAAGATGAATAAGAGAAAGAAAACGTAGAAGGATCTAAACTGAATTTAAGAAACTCGAGGCAACCGATGTTGGGCCTGAATCCACCTCATGGGCCTTTTGTGTCGTGTCTTTTTTTATTTTTTTATGAATTATGTGGACAATTATATAAATTGAAACTATTTTTTTTTGAATTTATAGAACCTGCTCCTCTGATTAGTTGACGCTCAGATTCAAAATTATGTGGAAAACTATAGAAATAGAATGTGAAAAATATAGAAATAGAATAATTTTTCAAGTTACGTAACATGTTCCTCTGATTGGTTGATGATCGGATTCAAAGGCCCAATCAACCATCGTCGTTGGAACGGAGCTCGCATATTGCCACCGCGGATAGAGCTCACGCTGCTACTGCCGCTACCACGGATGGAGCTCTCACAAACGCCATTGTTGTCCCTCCTTTTTCTATTATTAATTAGGGAGTGTGGTCCAGTTAGGAGCCGATCTTGCCTCATACATGTCGAAGGCGGTCGATTATTCAAAAAATGTCATTCCATGGTTATTTTTGTATTTGTGTATGTATTTCTTCTTTAATTTTTTTTTGTGCCGGGTAGACTAGGCCTGACATTGTTTTCTATTCTTATTTTTTTTCAAACAAGGGGCTATGTCACAACTTGTTATTCATAAAATTATTTGGTCAAGTTATACGAGTATGGCGGCCATAGAGTTTAATCATAACATCAATTAAAATATATATGACATATCATTGGATAAATCTTCAAGGTTCTCATGTGTGTATGAGTTAGATAAAAACACAACTGATTTAACAGGTTAGTTATAAGACGTATCAAGTGACCATGCAATAAACTGCATGCCCCGTTGCCACGCATGAGTATTTTTGCTAGTATATTAATAAAACACGAAACATAAACTAGTTAAATATAGTGTGGTGCTAAAATCATGGTGGCCGAAAAAAATCTAAAACTTTATAACAAACTAATAACGCATGTGTTATATAACTTATATTGCATATTCTTAATTAGATGTCAGTCATAAACCATAATAATAATATTTTGTACTTAAGTAGGTCCCCGTACAGGTGTTGGAAAAAGAGTGGAGAGTGGAAGTAAGGATTTATCAACCAGGATTGGAAGGAAGAGCCCATTTGCCCTCTTTCTCTTGGTATTTATATGGGCAAGTGGCATTTTATATGTGACGCCCTAGTGGGGTGGAATTGACAAATCATTACACTACTCCTATTGGGCCTCTAAAGGGGTGTGGGCCTATATTCCATATAGGCTCCTCAAATAGTAGTCGGTACTACATGATGTAGTAGATGTTACATATAAGAAGAGGCACAACACAACTCAAACTTTGGTTGCGAGGATCGCCCTTCGCAACTTGTATGTACATGCCTCACTAAAAACTCCATCCCAAAAATCCTATGGGAAAAAAGGACATGAAGAATGTTGACGGTAGCTTTGACCGAATAATAACTCCCCCTCGGCAGCCATAAAATTTCACATCAAAACACCGTCAACAATCTTGAAAACAGAGGATGAATAACATAACATGACATACTTTTATCAATAAACAGTTCCACTTGTACTCTTAGCTTGTGCTTGCAGGAAATAGTAAAACAATGCTCAGGAGGTCCCACATAGGGGGTCGACCGATCCCCACTTGGAGGGATCCTGGCTTGAGCTTTGAGCATGATCCATGTCATGGTCCCTAGAGTCCATTTTCACCATTAGATCAACTTGTGTTTCCATTCAACGGTGGAAGATCGTTTCACATGGATCCATGGGCCCATAATGAAGCAAGCAACGTGACAAATACTCAGCAATTGGTGGAGCCACTCCATATGACAGATGGGGACACCCCCAGGAGGACCCAGGCTGGGCCCATCTATAATAGGGGGATCGGTCGATCCCCATCCTGTGGTCGGCCAAGGTCGGTTAGCTCCCACCGACCATTGCATGCTTCCCACGTGAGGAAATTGCCACGACCGTCCATTTGGAGGCGGTTTGGAGGGCGGTTCATCCAAGGGTGGAGAGGCGTGATCACGCGGATCGCTAACGTGGCGGTGGAGTAGCCCCTACTCCATCTCCCCCTATAAATAGAGGCTGCATCCACCCTCTCAAGTCATGCTTTGAAGATACATTCAAGTGAGATACAAGTGAGTAGTAGTAATGTAGTCTAGAGTGGGAGTTAGAGTTGAGTCGAGCGAATCTCGGGGTCTCCGGAGTCGTCTTCTAGAGAGTCTAGTATAGCTCATGTATCTTTCTCTTGTAAGACTTTTACTTATAGTATTCTTCTTCTACTTTTCTAAGTATTACTTTGTGCACTATTTTTTTTAAAATAGTATTGTAGTGTTCTTTCTCTTGTAGTCGGTAAAATTGCTCTTGTATCTTTCTCTTGTAAGACTTTTACTTAAGTATTCTTCTTCTACTTTTGTAAGTATTACTTTGTAGCTAAGAAATGATGCCCAATGCCAAGCTCATCACATAATTTTAATTCTAGTGTTCTTGAATTCACTCCCATTGCCACTTCTTATGTTCTTGATAGTTGTTTTAAACTCATTTTGAACTCTCTTAACAAAAGACTTGAATAAAGCATATTTGTAGGATGTGCATATGTTTATGGCAACTTGGTCGTCACAGTTGCCATTGTAAAAGTGTTGAATTATATGGTTACTAAAGATTACATATCAGTAACAGATGTTTCGCCACTACTTGAGTTTGTCGTGTCGATGCTTGTTCTCACTATTTAGATTATAATTGTGTCTAATTCTTTGCCACAATATGTATGGGAAAAAGTGGCAATTTTTAACACAAATAGTTTTCATTTGTGACGCAAACTTATCCTCACATGTAAATTATGGTGGCAAACCTTTGTCACACAAAGTTATCTTTTTGTGGGAAATGACAAGACAAACTGTATCAATAGTTTCATAAAAAAACATAGCATCTGTAGGAAAATATTTGTCAGGACATGTTTTGTCACAAACTAGTTTTCAATTGGGTGAAACACATGAGATTTTGTGGCAACCAAGTTATCATTATTATCCTTGTTATAGTGACAAAAATATCTCAACAGATATACACTATAGCAATATGATTATTCAAATTTGCACCAATAATAATTATTTCAATAATTCAAATTTGGAAGTCAAGCAGTACATAAAATTGAGAACACTCAACCCTCAAAAATAACTCTCTTGACCTTACTTTAAAGTACCACAATAATTATTCAACTAAAGAGTTCATACTCTATGACGCTGGAGGCTGCGAAGCACCAGGATGAATGCGTGCAAAGAAATCAGCCATTTGTTGATCAAGTTGCTCCCTCACTAGCAGTGGTGGATCCAGGATGGGAAGAAGGGTGGAGCTAAGTAATAAAATTTTTGATTGACAATGAAGATTTAAGCAACGATTTACACATGGAGTGGACAATTTCTATGACTAAAAATAGACAACTAATATAGGGTGGGCAAATTATACATGCAATGCATAGTGGCATACAGATTTACACATGACAAAGAGCTAATTAAGGGTAATTTATAGCTAATTTTACACAAATGCTATAGACATGTGAGTCTCACGGGTGGGGCTGCAGCACCCCCAGCCCCACCCGTGGATCCGCCATTGCTCACTAGACACGCAACTTCTCCACTTTGCGTTTGACGCAAAGAATTAAGCTGATCACGTTGGGATTGCTGCTCTTCTTGTAATTGTGCATTTGTTTCGACCAACGTCGAGACATGGCCTTCCAAAGCTTGTGCCTGTTGCTCAGCAGCCTCAGCACGTTGCTCAGCAGCATCTGCACGTGCTCGAGCTGCTGCTTCACGCTGCTCCGAAGCCTCAAGTTGTGCCTGCAATGTGATCGTTTCCTTGTCTTTTCTCTTTCACCAAGCACTAGGTAAGGGAATCTCTAAACACTTCACCACTTTTGGTCCACACCTAGCCTTTACTTTAGTAGACACTTCATGACAACTTGATTAAAGTAAAAGTAGGCTCAGGGTGGGGTCAGCCGACCCCCACTTTGGACCATCTTTGGAAAATTTTGTGTGCATTCAGTTTGGTTCCCTGTTTAAAGTAGAATCCAATGTTTAAAGTGCTATGGGGGAGGGGGTCAGCCGATCCCTGTACTTGGGGTCCTCCACTTGCCCATCTCCCCCTATAAATACCCTTGCAATGTGAGCTCAAGTCCACACCCAAAACCAATAGAATCATCTCGAGCTCACAATCTCTCTTCTTCTCTCATTGTTGCAAGTTCTTTCTCATGCTTAGTTTAGT